>RDPX01000109.1:1509524-1540981 GCA_003991215.1 Morbakka virulenta | reverse complement strand
TTTGAAGCGTATTGGGCTCTTTGGAGGCCTTTGCTTAACAAGAGTTCGGAAGGTAGATTTCTTGGCCGGATGCCCTTCCTGACGTCAACCAATGGCTTTTGTCTTTTGTGAAGTTTCAAAGTCGCCCGGTCGGGGAATCGAACCCGGAACCTGTTGGTTAGGGTGCAGTTGCACTAACCATGAAACCACGGTAACTATTATTCAACAGAATTTGCTGAGATTGAGCAAGTAATGAAAACACGATGAATTAAAATTTTTATGAGCTCAATTTCCAATTGTATGGAACTGAATAAGTCCCTTGCCAGAATTGTCCAGAGAAAGTGTGAACTCAAAACATTCTGATGTTAAAAGAAGTGAGATTTTTTTTCTACTTCAAAAACTAAAGCAAGTAAAAAAACCTCTTCTGTTCTTATTCAGCAGTAAACATTAAGAATGGATGGCGATTGTTAAGGTTTATCATCATTTAAATGCTGTCTTGTTGGTTTTTAAATGTTGCACGAGCATCATCGACAAATCTCTAATAAAAAAGAACATTTTCATTTTATGTAGATAGGAATAGTTGTTTTTCATAAAAGCCTACAAAAACGTTACCCAAAGTTAGACCCAGTGACAAGCCCATGTGTAAACCGTCAATTTCTTGGATCATAATATTTTGAAAGTCAAACTTTATTTAATTTCGTCGCAGAATTCATTAATTGCACAAAAATACCTTCAGGAATAGGTAGTAACTCAATGGTTTCGTATTACAGCGTTTCAGAGCAAGTTTAAATGACCTCGTCTGAAGGGACGTTAGTAAACAGTCTTCTGATATCAAAGAAATTTGTTGGATCTACTGAGCAGTTTTAAAGTATACCAGTTGCAGGGTTAGTGCAATTCATTTTGCCAACTGGTATTGGAAATACCCAATAATTGAAAAAATAAACCTGACAGTAACACCACCTTTGTGACTTTGGGGTAGGCAATACGTTCTAGGGTGTTGAGATCCAGGTGGCAAATTTTTTCTATTAAAATCTAGAGGTAGTTTGCTTTCTTGACAGATTCAGGAAACAGTTTTGAGTTTTGCGTTATTTTAAGCAGTTTGGTTACTTGCCTTGACTGACCCAAGACACTTTAAGTTTCTTATATCGTTAAGAATGTTGTTCATGTTTGTTTCATACGTAACCGTTTTTGTTCAATATGACTTCACCAGTTCCTTTTTTAAGCCTGCATATAACAATGTTTGGTTTACTCCTTAGGTTTTGGATTAGTCTGAAATGTTCTCTATGTATCTGAAAGTCATTTAGATGCATAGTGGTACCACAAAATGACTGTGGAAGATCAGGGAGAAGTGGATTCAGAGTGTTTAGGGTTTGCTTGATTTTGAATAAATTTGGCAAAAGCTTTTTCGCAGTTGATATTGTTTTATGGAATACTAAAGTATAATCTATAAGGAAGGAAGAAGTCTTGAGTTTTTTAGACTTTGTAATTAGAAAGATTGACAATATACTTTGCAGACTTAAAACTCAATTTACCATAGCGACCTTCTTTTGGTTTGCTCAAATATCGTGTTTGAGCAAACCAAAAGAATTGATAACCCTACTCTTTTCTATACCAAGAGCTTTGTTTTCAAAATATCCACAAATCCTAATCACATCAAAGATAATATTCTTTTACGTCACGCCAAAGCTTGCGGTATTTCGAATTAATTCTGGACAAAGCGTTCTTACACTTGCATTTCAAAAGAAAGAAAACTCTTTTCAATTTTGGCATTAGACTTGCGGCTTGACTTAGATATATGAAAGCTTATGAAACTAGAAACAACACAAAAAGCAATACATTGATTATGAAAACAGAGGATATTAAAGTATGAAACTTTGCCCTCAACTTAGTTTTCCGTCCTCTAAAGTAGTCAAATAAACGATTTCTGATACAAAACTTGAATACTGCTATTAATATCAGACGCAATAACTGAGCAAGTGTCAGTAGAGGAAGATCGATACAAGGAAAATAAGTAACGATTTGCCAAAAGAGACACAATCTAAAGAACAAAAAAACTTATTCTTAGATTCAAGTTCTTGTACGCTATCAGCAAGAGGATATAGGATAGCAAGACCATAAACATTAATTGTCCAGACCAGTCGAAACAAGGGTTAAAATCAGTAAACATAAAGATCCCTATTACAAACACTGTAATTAAGGTTGTTTCACAAAGCACAAGAATGTTAGGAGAATTAACCCCAACATGTCGCTCCGCCTACCGAGAGGTGCGCGCGCATCGCTACACCATTTCGAGACAAACAAACATGGCTTCCTGTAGTTAAGCCTGTCTTCCAGACGACATTTCGGAAACGTATTTGTCGTACAAACCGACTCTGAGGCAGCGCCAGAGAGTGAATTTATACAGCCGAGAGCAGTATCTAAATGCTGCCAGGATTCAGAACACCACTGGAGTCAATTTTGATGTGAGTGCAACCTGTTTTCGGAGTCACACAAAACCGAGGAACCCCATCGTGTGCATCTCACTATCGACGCAGAGTCGAAGACGGTGACAGAATCATATTGCAAATGCAAAGCTGGGTAAGTGTATCATGCATTGTCAGATATGGCCTGTAATTAGTTTTCACTTGACTGTCTGAACTTCAGCTCCTGCAGACTCAGATTAGACTACCAGGGCCTGAGCCAAAGCCTTTTGTTTTAGTTTAGGTCAGCAGGTCAGTAGGATAGGCCCTGAGATAATACTAGTGCAGTACTGTAGTAGGGAAGTGAAACCTATCAGAAACGGCGACAAGCCTGCCTTAGCTTGTAGATCGGTGCTATGTTTAAATAAGATTGTCAGTCACAGATTATGAGAGTTGATCTAGCAAGCCAGTGTTGACAAGTAGTGTATGTCTGTCACAAAGCCTGTACATGTGTATACAAGTGTGTTGTACTGTCATATGATAAGCTCTACTCTAATAGAGGTTGGTGTTTATTATCTGACAGATCATCTGAGTGAATGCAGTATGAGAAAACCAGGCTAAAGCTGAACTGTTTCACTGCATCAGTTTCCAAAAAAGGCACTCTGTTTGTCTTTTTAAATCAGGCCTTTTGTGAAATAGTAGGATTAAAATATTTACCGGTATAAATAAACTTAAGGAAATTGTCGTCTTGGCACAAAGTATGGTCAGAGGCTTTCAGTGGTGAAAACGAGTTTAAGGTCAGCTTCTTCAAAAAGGATTGTCTCAAAGTTAGATTGTGACAAAGCTAAGGATCTTTCATCACACCGTGATTTTCTGTCTTAATCGAGTTGCTAGAGGAGGTGATTTTGAGTCTACTAAGAGAGGTGAAATATCTAGGAATAAGTATGTTAAGTGACAGTCTAAAGAGCATCATGTTTAAAAAATCTTCCCGGTGATCATCATTAAAACTGGTTGCAAAACTTTACTTGAAACCCCAAACATGGTCATTACCAAATTTGTTCTAAGGTCATTCGAAGCTGGCTTTGTCTTAAGGAAACCTGAAAAAACTCCACTTCTAAATACTTCAAATACCCAAGAGCTTGGAGAGCTTGCCGGTGAGAAAATGTTTTTCATAGGATAAGAGCACCTTAATCCAGTTTTACCCAGCATACAGGCATATGCGTCGTCCAATTGACAAGCTCTATAATCCAAACTTTGTCCTTTATACAGTACAATATCTCCGAAAATTATGATCTTGGGAGCCATGTCTGCAAAAATAGGACATCCGCAAAGCCTCCTTTCTCTCCATCATCTTTCCATTCATATATCTATCTTTCAATCCGTATATCTTTTATCTATCTATCTTCCTATTGATCTCTCTCTCTCTCTCCACTCGTCCATGCATACATGCATCCATCCATCTTCTCTGTGTATGTATGCCTGTATGTATGCATGTATATATGTATGTATGTATGCATGTTTGTATGTATCTATCTATCTATCCATCTATCTATCTGTCTGTCTATCTATCAGAGACGACATTTCTACTCAAGACGTCTCCTAGCTATTAATTTTGCAACGAAATGTAATGTAATGGTTAGCAGTTACATGAGGCAAGAACAAAGAGTTAGCTTACTAAGAGATGACCCTTACAGACGCTTCTATAAAAACCCTGCACTTGGAAGAAGACGATATGGTCTCCTGAATTACTTTGAATAAAATGCATATAAAGCTAAGACGCAACCACAATTATTAACTCACCGCTCAATACCAATACAGTCTTCAAATAAAATTTCAATAATATTAATTCAGGTGTTAAAAAACAAATCGAAAGAATTTTAATAGCAGGCAAGCTTAAGTATTTGTACGATGTCACTGTGAGGTGTATTATTGCTCTTTTTTGATAAAGAAACACAAGCTATGGATATTATATAAGGGGGAAATTTTGCTTTCAATAAGCGACAATATATTGCTAATATTAGATTTTATATTATTATTTTATTGATCCTTGTATGCCCTCAAAAGGTTATTTGACCAAACTAAATAATGAAAAAAACGTGACGTCAAATGCAAGCAAACATAACAGGTAAAACTAGATTATTAAATCCGATCGGACAATTTTCAAAGGTAATTCTAATACTCTTTATTTACAAATCAAAGATAAAATGGAAGGATTTGAGTTAATGACGCTCTCTAATTAAGATATCTAGAATAATTCATTTTATATTGTTATGTGAAAAAGGGACACAAGAATCAAATGTTAAACAAACGAAATGAGTTTTCCTCCTGTGTACAAAAGTTAATCAGAGAATATTGTTTGTGATGATAACAAATTTCAAAGGTTTTAAATAATTTCAATTTGTATAAGTTATTGACCCTATTGACAATGCATTTTTTATTTTGGTTTTAACGTCATTTTTCCACAGACGGTGTCCTTCACAGGGACTTGGATTTGGCAGGGAGGAATTTCTTGGCCGGATGCCATTCCTGACGCTAACCAATGGCTTTTTCTTTTATGAAGTTCCAAAGTCGCCCGCTCGAGTAATCGAACCCGGAATTTTTGGTTAAGGTGCAGTTGCACTAACTACTAAGCCACGGGTCCTCCCTATTAACGATATATTATTGGTTGTTAAAAAGAAATCTGTCGTCTCACATATCGTGATCGTGCAATAGAAAATGTTTCAACATTTTTATTGGACTATTTTAAAACAGGAGTGTAAACTTAAAAATATTTTTATAATATGGACAAATGAAGTATGATTTCAAATTAGTACAATTCTGCTTTCCAATTTGATGTTCGAAAAAGGTTTGTTGGTAATTTTCACACCTGGTACTACGATGTACAAAAGGTGATTTGAAGGAAAAAATTATTCTTTTGGTTACAGGATGGTCCAATAAATACGAATGTGTTACGAATTATTAACGGAATGCCCGAAACTAGTCCTCAATCCCTGGTCCTCAAGGTTGGGGGGTTTGCTTGCTTAACAACCTTCTCATGTAAAACCAAAGTGTTACAGAAACTATGAACATTACTATCCACAAAAATCAGGGATCAGCGGAGATCGTCGATACCGGCATTTTGACGATGTTATGCCAAAGCCTTCGGGAAGTTCAGTGTCCGAAGGAATCTTTTGCTGATTCCTAAAAACCCGCAAACATCGGACACTGGAATGTAAAATCAATTTATAGGAGAAGTGGAGCAACACAGATTGCAAGGGAAATATATACCTACGAATTGGATATTCTTAGAATCAGTGAATGCAGATGGACATAAGACAAAATAGTCGAGACACAACGGAACAGAGCAGGCTGGAGCACGTGGAACAAAGTTCGAGGTGCAAATGCTTATCGATAGAAGTGGAGGAGTGGTGTTACAGCCTTATATGCCTCCTGGCACAGAGAGACATAGGTAAGGTAAGGTAGATAAAAATTAGAAGAAAGTTAAGGAGTTATATTCCTGACTGATAGTAGTGTTGTGTTACCGCAGAGCCAGCGTAGACCGGCACTGGGAGAATACCATGAGGGGCACCGTGGAATTTTGAAATCCAAAACCAAGTAAAGGAGTGCAACATGGTGGTCAAGCTGTGAAAAGGAGATCATGGCAGTTGGTAACTTCGGTACTGTCACAGTTCGTGGAGATGGCACCTTGGTACAAGTCTACCATCCCAGAAAATAAATTGGAAAACGTGTATCTAAATACTCTGCACCTATCCAGGTTAAAGGGGTGTGGGCAAGTATGTTTATCAGCTTGCAGATGAGCGTAAATGGAACCTTCGTAGACTAGTAGGTAAGGAAAGTGTCACATGGTGCATTAAGTAGCATACGTAAGACCTTGGCAGATAGGCAGGAAAGCATTAGCGGTGCTCAAAGTAAGTAAGTGGGTATGTTGTCACAATGAAGCTTGGACGGACAATGGTATGGCTACGAATAGGAGAAGAGGATTTGGATATGGGGCTCCAACGTATTCAGAAGTCGCTAAGGCGTATATTTACAATACAATCTTCCTAAAGTCTCTGTATGTAGCTACACGAGATTAATTTTGTTGGATTTTTTAAGAACACTCTACGTCCCATTTTCTAAAGGTACCTATGAACTACGCACTTAGACTTACGATTGTCTTAAACGCCCTGTGATTCATAGCTCCACGTTTGCGCGCCTCTAAAAGCTTCCAGGTCTGTTTTGCTCCTCGTATTTCTAAGTAGAATACCTGCCTTTAAGTGTTACAACTTCAAGTAGGAATTGCACTGGACTCCTATTAGGGTGCCTGCCCTGGACCAGCATAGGTCCTTAGCCTGCTTGTTCTGCCAAGGACCCTTTACAGCTGGTTACCGGACTGAGCTGAATCCCCCAATTTTGACGACATTTTATAGCAAACGATTTTTTCGGCCCCCTCCTTTGTAGACCCCCTACAATTCTACCCTTGAGAGAAGTTTGTATTAAGTTAAAAAGTACATAATGAAGGGGGGGTACCCACTACTAGTACACTGCATATTAAACAATGGCCTGAAATTTATGTAACCTCCTAAGGCAAATCAATACAAAGAGCCCAATTTTGTTCAAATATCCTATCTTTCTGATTAATCCTTGGCACGCATGCGCAGTCTCTTACTACGAGACGGCACTTGTGTATATCTGTGTTTTGTTGTGTAAAACCAGTAATTTACTACTGGCACAATATTAGGACCAAAAAAAGGGTACTGAGGACTTCATCTGTTAAACAACGTTAGTACATGGTCAGCCAGTTCTTGCTCCTTTAAATGTTAATATCATATGTAATGCACTTTCACGTTGCCCTTGTCATACTAGTAACACTGCAACTGGAACGCAATATAGCATACCGTGGACATTGTATGCATGATTATAAAACTTCTTGGAAAGCTCTAGATGCATTGAGATTTTTAAAATAAAGTAAAAGTCATCTTTATGTTGACATTGAAATTAATGCTAATAGGTTACAAGAAACATTACATAATGCTAAACAGATTTGTGAATAATACAGACGTATGACGGTGAAATGGACACTGAATGTGTATATATTGATTGTTACAATTCTGGTGTACGTGGATAAATATAATCGAATAGAGCCATCTATCACCAGTTGTGATGATGTATTGTTTATAGTTACACACAAAATTGTGTCAGTGCCTAGTTAGAATCGTTTCACACTGATAAAATATCATTGGTGATAAGGATACATTTAGGCCTTATGTCATTATTTACGTACCTAATAACATTGAGTTGTTTCCAAGCGCTTCACCTTCATAATAACTTCAGATGTTGCTCCAAAGCTTAATTACCTGTATAGTTATCCATACAAGAGGGCTGGGTTTTCTTCTCTTGCTATTCCTGTATACTTTGGAATTGACCACAGTATACCAGTACGTCTGAAGCCCCCGTAGCGCAATGGATAGCGCGTTGGACTTCTAATCCAAAGGTTGTGGGTTCGAGTCCCACCGGGGGTGATGACGGTGGTTACATTTTGAGGAGCCGTGGCCTAATAGTTAGTGCAGTTGCACATTAACCTAGAGATTCCGGGTTAGATTCCCCGACCCGGCAAGAAGTATTTTTTTTGTCAATCGTTGGCATCAGGAAGGGCATCCGGCCAAGAAATTCCTCACTGCCAAAACAAAGTCCCTCTGAAGGCCATCGTCTGAGCCTCAATTGCTGGGGGAAAATGAAGTTAAAACTAAAAAAAACAAGTATGTGTACAGCCATGTTTGCATTTTAGGGGTGAACATGCCCCAAGCACAAATGCAATTTTAACGCGCAGAGAGGAATCCAGACAGATCCAACAAGAGCATCTGCTTTAGTCGGTTTTTGTAAGAAAGGGGCAGTAATTTCCTTCCATTTACTCTCCTGTAATAGATCTAACTTAGCTAAGCGGAGTCCACCAGTGGAAAAGAAGGAAAGTCTGTCCTCTGGTAATTCACATTTTCTCGTTTTGATTTAAAAAAAGGCTTCTAAACGCATCAACACCTTTTGAGAGTTGTTCCTGTGTATTTGAAACAGGTGACTTTGGTTTATTTTCTAAAATTAACAGAGAAATGTTGTAAGAGATGGCATTTTAAGGAACGTCTGAAGACGAAAATATAGTATTCAACGTTCTTTTCAAAGATTCAATTTCTCGCATGTCAACGCAAAGGAGTAAAAAGTTCAAGCCAGAGAGATTCGAACCCTTTTTCTGTTTTTAAAAGCAACTTTAGAAATGTAATTTCCTCCTAAAATTACGACCTTATCAAGGAGTAAAAACTGCAGCAAATTGCTGGATACACGATTTAAATTCAGCCCTGTTTAGCGTTTGTTAAGGACCTGAAGTATAAACATTTACTGGTACAAATCTATTACCATATCTTTGTTTGATTGAAGCATAAGAGCAACAATTAGTAGTGTTTTGAACTTGGGTACTACTTTTGTTATCTTGCAATTTATTTCCTTGTATAAAAAGGTATAATGCATGATACTTTTCTTTAAGGCTTAATTTGTTGCGATTATTTAATTTCTGTTGCATCTACAAATGTTAACTTGGCAGAAGTAAAGTGAGATTCTCCGATCTAAACTTGACATACATGAAAAAAACACACCCTTAACTAGGGTGACCAACTGCTTTATGATGAAACACTATGTGCATCTTCTAGCATCCTCAAACTTATGAACATTTTTTTGTCTGCTGTCGGAAGTGATTGATTAATTACTTTTGTAGATAAAGTGTAGGAAACCGTTACTTCATTTAATGCACAACGTCTGTATGTATTCCTGGCGACGTCACAAGTATTGGGCACACTCTTGGAGCCTCCTGCATGACAATGTTCGAATCCATGGCTGGTTCACCCACATTCAAGTCTATTCACATTCGCCCCAACGACTACATTCTCCGATGATGGCACCTCTCCTACAACATCCTCGAGCTTTGTGAAGAATTTATCCTTTTCTATATCAGTACAATGTGGACCGTAGGCAGAAATCACTTGAGGATCCCACCCTCGAAATCTTCACACTCATCAATCTGGCATTGAGCCTTTTGACGTGAGCCACATTTTCCTTTTGCAGTTCATTTAGAATAATGCCCACACTGTTTCTCCTTTTCCCAGTTCCAGTATAAATGATTTTATATCCTTTTCCCAGTTCTTTCGACCTGTCGTCTTTTCACTTTGTTCTTTGGACATATAACATGTATATGCCAACCTTCCTTGCTTTTATCACTTTCACTAGTTCTCTTCCTTTTCCCATCATTGATCCACATTCCATGTCCCAATCCTCATTCTGGAAACATGCCCTAACTTCTTTAACAACAAAAGGGCTTTTTTGGGTACTCCTTGCTTACTTCTCACTACTCCCGGGGAAAGAAGTTGCGCGTCACTTACGGGAGACGTCCTAGCCTCTATCGCAATTGACTGGCCAAGATTTATCATTTTTTAATAGCCAGGGGATTTTACACTCAACTAGCTGGGTCTGATAACAACACATTTTTGAGGAGTGTATAAACTTTGGAGGTAGCAAGATCATTCCCTAGTTAGACCTAGTACCACCTCTTGCGTGTGGCATGACATTGATCGATCCGGAGACGATATTGACCTCTCACCTCCGCTTCCTTTGACATCTCCGTATACTGAGGGATGAGCCATCTCCTGTCAGCCAAGTAAATGATATTGCCTACCCTCACCGAATTTAGCCTACCAGCCAAGGCGGTTTACCGGAGGCATGGCCGTTGCCGTGTTCGAGCATTTACTTTTATCGGTCAAAGTTCAGTGATTGGAGAACAATGGATCCATCCATCCTATACGTAGAACGCGGCTAGTTGCCACTGGATGGTTCCCTGCCTTATCTCCCCACACACCCTCAAACGAAACGATTATTAGAATCAAAATTACTAATTGGTTCCAAAGCAGCAGGTAATAATTTAGTTCAATTACATAATGAGAAATCAGAAATTTTAGATCATCTTATAAAACTTGGTGTAATTACCTTGTCTCAGTATGATGCTTATATTAGAACATTTAACATTTAACATAATGTTTAACATACTAACATATAGAAATTCCAATATTAACTAATAGTCAAGATGGGACTAAAGAATCAAAAAGTCATGATTTCATAATTAATTTTCAATCCGAAATATTTTTAGAAAAGAACAATATATATATATATATATATATATATATATCGATTAGGATTAGACAGGTTAGAAATGTCCTATAGTTGATATAACATAAGCAGCTTATACTACTTCTACTACTACTACTACTACTGCTGCTACTACTACTATTACTACTACTACTTCCCTACTGCTACTACTACTACTATTACTAATACTGCTGATGCTACTAGTACTATTGCTACTACTACTACTTATACTACTACTACTAATAATAATAATAGTAATAATAATAATAATAGCACTNTGCTACTAGTACTATTACTACTACTACTTATACTACTACTTCTTATACTACTACTACTACTACCACTACTACTACTACTACTACTAATAATAATAATAATAATAATAATAATAATAATAGCACTCTAAAATCTACTCATAACGGAACTACTTGGATTACTATATAAGCAAATATTAAAAAAATAGTTGTACATATATAAATGATTGTATACAACAAACATTATTAGAAAAGAACCATTCTGGCACTGGAATCACTTTTAGTTTTATTTCAAGTAGATTAAAAACATGGAATGGACATCAGTTAGATCTTTCTACTAGACAGTTTGCTGGTTTAACAGGTTTTGACAAAAAGATTATAACAACATCTGGTTAGAGTAAAAACTGCCTTACATAAAAAGAAGCATTGATAGAATATTTATACATTGCAACTTACTGTATGACTTTCTTGTTTCTGGAATACAAAGTGATGTTTTATAAAGGTTTAGTGTTGATAATAAATGAATAAGTCATCCATTTTCAATAATACCTCAGAGGGTACTTTATAGTAAAATTCAAACTAACATTGTTTAAAAAATAAGAATTGCAAAAAGACATAACCTTGGTAGAATATTAAATCTCAACAACCAACCTGTGTTAATGACTTTGATTATTAAAGATTTGTAATTTTATATATATTAATAGTATATGAAAACAAGATTTATACAAGATCCATATACTTAAGAATATGTTGACATAGATGATGATACAGGTCAACCTATTAATAATAGTATACAATATGGTGATGGTATAATTAATACTCTAACATCTATTGGTAAAAATGTCGTATCAAAATTGGCATCAAAAACTGCTGAAGATATCAGACAAGAAACCGTTGAAAAAGCTATCACAGAAGGTGCTGGTAAAATTGTTTCTAAAACAGGTAAAATTAATGCTAAAAATAGATAGTAAAATCACCAAAAGACCATTACAAACTATAAGAAACAATGGTGATGAGATAATACAATTATTAAAAACACATTCAAATGATAGAAGTAATCAAGAGGAAGAACATAAATCAACTAACAAATATCAAACATTATCATTAGAATTTGATGAATTGTTGTTATAAATTTTATCTAATCTACTAGTGTAGATTGAGTTTTAGATCACCAAGATATTATAGAAATTATCAATATGTGTCAGTGGACCTAACAACATCTCTAAAATTATCTCAAAATAGACAACATAAAAAACCACATTATGATAGAAGTAATCAAGAGGAAGAACATAAATCAACTAACAAATATTAGATCACCAAGATATTGTAAAAATTATCAATATGTGTCAATAGATCTAACAACACCTCTAACATTACCTCAAAATGAACAACATCAAAGAAAAACAAATTATGATAGAAGTAATCAAGAGGAAGAACATAAATCAACTAACAAATATTGGATCACCAAGATATTGTAAAAATTATCAATATGTGTCAATAGACCTGACAACACTTCTAACATTACCTCAAAAATGAACAACATCAAAGAAAAACAAATTATGATTTTGTTATTGATAGATATTTTGAAATCACAGCTTTAGATCTATTTGAGGGTTTTCCAGAGATTAATTTCAAAATAAATAAAACAGCAGATGGTGCTTATCTTGTTGTTACTGATAATGTAGGCATTATCAACAGTGGTTTTACTACGATTCGAGGAATACATGTTGAAAATGATGATCTGAATGTTTATGACTTACCAGATATAAATCATGCTATTCATATTAAGAATTTATTCGAATTTAGTACTGGTTATTCTAACAGTGTTGGCATCAGTAAGTTTGATTTTCAAGATACAGATACAACAGGAACTGATACTAATTCAGGTTTTAAAACGAGAAAAGCTTTTCCTGCTGATAACAACATTCTTAATATAATCCTACCTTTCTATAGAAATTCATATTTTTGAGGTTTTGGAGATGAAGCTACTCTAAATTGAAAATATAGATTTAGTTTTGCTCTTGAAGACAATAGCAAATTTATTTTCAGAAATGACTTCACAGATGCTAATAAAAGTAGGCATATTGTAACAAAGTTCAAATAATGGGTTCCAAAGATGGCATTTAATTTAGCTGGTAATAAAATGTTTTTGAAAAAGTTTGTTAAACCACATATTTGGGATTATGACAGAGAAAGAATTATCTCTTTAACAACACAACAAATATATGGTGTTATTTTCATTTCAACATCGATTAAAAAGTTCAAGAGTGTTCTCATATGATGTGTCAATGGAAGTAAGATGAATTCTCAACAAGGTAGTTTCTATATGGGTGGTACATTTGAAATCACTGGTAATGCAAAACTATCATTTAGCATGGTTCAATTAGAACTGAATAACTGAACGTTCATTCCCTAAGTAGCTTTAGGAACTAATACCGAGCTTTGTAAAACCTACCATTCAGTGATTTAGCATAGAAAAGCTTACAGGATGCTTAAAAATTATTCTCTCTTTCAATTACACTGGGAGACACTAATTTTGTGCAGCATCAGTGCCTACAACGGAATCTCCCATATTAACAACACGATGCCCTTTCATACACCATCCGTTATGTTGCAAAGGCATGGTATCAGACTATGTAATATATTCCTCATTTTCACCATCTAAAATTCCCAAAGTATATTACTAGCTTAGATATTTTTACAAATACATTTTTACTATAATTTCTTTGTGAGTAGTATCTTTAATATCAAATACTTTAATCACATCGTAATAACTCTTACATATGCTTAGTTGAGGTATCCAATACAAGCAATCCACAGAGCACTGATAGACTGTCTTGATAATGGCTACTATTATAAACATAGTGAACACCAAATTTATCAGACAATTTACCTAATTCTTGGGGACAGTTTAATCGAATCCAAACGAATAGAAATATATTATCAGATTTGTATTGATACACATTACAACCCAATGACTTCAAGGTCCTTCAGAATTTTTAAAGTTTATTACATAATAACCTTTTTCAGTTATATTTGATACTTCATCACCTTTTCTAAATTTAACCCCCGTATCTAAATCCAAGTATTTATTATTCGCAAATTTTAGAGTCATAACGTTACAATAAAGAACAGGGCCCATAACACTCAAATTCTCTTATTGCACCGGGGAACACTCATTTTGTTGAATTAAAATATGACTTTTCTATAGTCAATTTGAAGTCAAGTTTTGTCTGTAAGCTACAGATTTTATGCAATTCGACATTTTTATTTATTTATTTCATTTTTCGTTATTATAGGAGACTAGCCACAATTCTTTTGTTCACTTCAATCTTAAAACGGCATGAAAGTTATTTATGTATATTTATTAAGGCAAAAGAAACAGAACATTGAAATTTGATTATAGAGTAAATTACATTATTGTTGGTTGTACCATATTTTCTGATAGCGTCTCTTAGAAAACATCAGTCTCTATCCCAAAGTTAGATTAGCATCCTTCAGAACATCACCACAGCTGATATAAGCTTATCAATTTATTTGTGTATTTTATTCAGGCAAGAATTTATGTTTGTAATTTTTGCGTTTGTGCACTTCATCTGGGCAATCTAGTTTAATGCTTCAGCAGTAGTCAGCCATCATACTTTTGTCCCAGCTCCCTTGGTAGCGTTCTTCCATGATTTTTAGGTTTTGGTGGAATCGCTTTCCTTGTTCGTCACTCACACCCCCAGGTTGTCAGGGAACTTATAAGGTGGTTGTTCAAAAAATGAAGCTTGATGCTCCTGTTGCACCAGAGATCACAAAAAGTGAGGGGCATTTTGTTCGCAAGTTCACTGTAGTTTCCGCCTTATTGTTTTCAAGGAAGTTCTGAACGACTGCCGCAAAGGACAACCATGCTGCCTTTTCTAAAGCGGTCATCTTAGCAACAAACTAATCATCACGAATTAGGGTTCGAATCTGTGTGCCATCAAACACGCCTGCTTTGATCTTCTCAAATGATAACCCTGGTAAAGCTATGATGATGTGTTGGAAACATTCACCTTCGGTTTCCAGTGCCTTGACAAAAATTGCTGCATCATCTCTTTTTACAATTGGGTCTTTGATGATATTTCGCATGCCTGCTTCAAGGGTGGCACGAATAGACCAGTCCTTCTGGACCCAATGTCTGTATCATGCTCGGGTGTCCAACATACAGAGGAAACATGGAAACTTGGTGAAACCTTTCTGTTGTCCAAAAAGAAAGTTGACCATCTTTAAATCTATACAAATGATTCAATTTTGCTTATGATACTTTAATAAGTCCATGACCATTCTCATATCATCATATTCTTCCTGCAAATGCACTGAATGACCGACAGGTACTGCTCCATAAACATTGCCATTATGGAAAAGAACAACTTTAGACTGCGTTTTGAACTGTCTTTTAAGAGTCTCCATTTAGCAGGACTATAGTAAGGTACACCCAGTTCTTTGAGAAGCCCTGGGATATCATGGCAGTAAACAAACTGTCTGTCGTCTGAAATGAAAGTCACAAAAACCTGGTCACGATTTCTGAGATACTTTAACAGAGTGACCAACAAGATTTCTGCCTTGTAATCTTGATACCAAAACCTCTGCTGCTTTCTTTGAAAGACCCAAATACCGCACTAAACCATTCAGTTCAGCCTGGGGAAAGGGCTTGCGAAGGGGGAAAGGTTCAGTGTCTGAAGAACAGTTGTTGTTAACACTTTTCTGACTATTCACTTCAAAATATGCCTTGTAGGCACGCTTGACGAACGAGGATATACTACGTCTCTGGCGATTGAGTGTGTAGTATCCATCTATGTAGCAGAAGGCATCGGGCTTGTTTCTGCAATGATGTCTCCTGATGGAAGCTATCTTTGACCTGGAACAAAAGAAGAATGATCAAAATATTAAAGCTATCTATATATATGGACGTGAAAATGCTAATAGATGGTTTACGCAAGTTCACATTTGTACAATTTCATTAACTACAAGTTGCTTTTTTTATGTGCTAATGAGTTACCACATACCAAGGATCAGGGTTAACGAGATGGATAGACTAATAGGTGAATGATGATAAGTACTGTGAAAGAGATGAAAGATATATATGAGTGAATGTTTGTTGCATACAAACTAGAACTTGTAGAGAAAAACTAATCTCAGATTTGAAATCAGCGCCTGCCGTAATTATTCGATTAAGCGCACGGTGCGCTTAAATAATTCCGGGAATTTTAAAGGGTGCGCTTATTCAGGGGATGCGCGTATTTGAAGGAGTGTGCTTATTGGAAAAGTCAGTCAACTTATAAAGCACTAAATGTCAAAAATATTTTTATTGATACAAAGAGTACGAAATAAACTTACAAAGTACTAAATATCTAAAATATCAACGTCGACATTCATCAAGTTCAAGAGTGAAATTGACAAATACAATAATATACGTAAACATATGAACATTGTGATTTACGCACATTGTGTTAGAAACATAACAGAATATATTTACTAAAATATATGTTTTTAGTGCTTTTATTCTTGACCTTCAATTTTTTTACTTTGAAAAGGGTGCGGTTGTTGAAAAGCAAATCTACCAAAGAGGGTCTGCTTAATTGAGGGAGTGCGCTTATTAACTTTTTTGGGTTCCAAACGGTGTACCTATTCGAGTAAGGTGCTGCTTGTAGGTAATTCTGGGGTGCTGATTACAAAAATCATATTATTTTTTTTGATTAACTCTAGTATTTCTGATATGCGATATATCTCAAATGTGAAAGTTTCTGTAACTTGCCTTTATTCTGCAAGCATGTTAAACGTTTCAGGAGATTTGGATACCATGTGCACTTGGCTTCACGTGCAGAAAGAGTTTTGTGACACAGCAGATCATGGCCAGATCACAGAAGTCTTTTGTTTGGTATTTTAAATGCTGTTAATTTGTGGCTTTTTTGTCCTCGGCAGCGGCATGCTCGTTCACACATATCAGTTGTCTTGTGATATCTTCATCTTGTCAGGAGGACATGAAAAATATTCAATTATAATTCAATTATCAAATAATAGCTTCCACCGATCAATTTTCTCCCTCAACATTTTTGTTGGTGGAGAGTTGATTTAGATGAGATGGATGAATTCATGGTGTCTGTGTTTTGATGATGGACATAAAGGGTGATTCAGATGATTCGTCTTATTTTTCAGTTGCATAAATAAATGATATCTACAGGATCCTGCAAAAATCATCCCGATTGCTTTTGATACATTTCTGGTGAAAACAAAACTGCAGACAACAGGAAGTCCATAACAGGCTTTGTACGAAAAGCACATGATGCATATTTTTGGATTAAAGCAAGCAGACCAAGACAAATCAAGGGCTCCCCATGTTGTTTGCAAGACATGTGTAGAACATTGGAGGCAATGGGCAAGTGGAACCAAATGGTTAATTAGATTGGGGATACCAATATTTTGGAGGGAGCCTGCAAATCATGTTGACGACTGTTACTCCTGTTCAATGTGGCAGGGGTAAATAAAAAGAAACAAACATCTTTGAGTTAAAAAAGGTTTTCTGTCAGCAATTCGACCAGTAGCTCATAGTACTGATATTCCTATTCCTGAGTTTAATAAGTTGCCAGATCTCTCTATTGATGAACATTCAGACAAGGAGCAACATGATTACCAAGAACTTATGGATGTTGATGATGATGATGACGAGGACTTTGAATGCTCTTCCGCACCAGTTCTATTTGATCAGCCGAGTCTGAGTGACTTGATAAGAGACCTTAGTTTATCCAAGAAATCTTCTGAAGTATTGGCATCACGGCTAAAAGATCGATATCTACATGGTACAGCATGGTACTAAAATCATTTTTTTATAGAACACTAACAACTCCAAAAATGATGGCAGATTATTGCTCAAATTAGAGACGTTACGTGCCTGATTCAGAACATTCAAGAGAATCTCAAAAATGCAAATTTTACTTCATTAAAAACAACATTTTGGACATTTAGGATCAACGATGACCTTTTATGTCTTATGTAAAGCTTGTACCTATTTGATGTAACAAAATACAATATTTTAACAACTTTTTTAGGTTTTGTTGTCCGTGTGATATTCAATTTCTTCTGATTTTTTTCCAAATAGGGATAGTCTGTGGAAGAAAAACTGGAGCTAATGGTAAAAAATGGATACGATATTCAGATTCAGTACCCTCAAATTACCTAAAAGCAGCCAAAAACTTTTTTTGTTGACCCTTGTTTTCAGTTTCTTCATTACTATCTTACATGGCTTTAGGCACTGGCTGATGAAATTACCATTATCTGTAAAAGTGATTGGCGAGTCATAGCAAATGAATAAAGGCAACCAGTGTTTCATCTCCTTATGTTTCTAGCACTTTTCTTAATATCCTAGAAATCCCAAGCAATGCTATCTTTTGTATGAAGCTAACCTTCACATCTTTTCCCAGACTTTCCACATAAGACTTAAAGTCTTTCGATAAATTGCCTAATGCACTAACAATTATTGGGATAACTTTAAACGTTTTCATTCTCCACATTCTCACAATTTCCCTTTTCAAATTGAGGTATTTTTCAATTTTTTCCTGTTCTTTATCATACACCTTGCAGTCAGTCGGGACAGTAATATCAACAATAACAAACGTTTGATCTGTTTTATTTACAACGATAATGTCTGGTCTACGAGCAACAATGACATTATCACATAATCATCATCATCTAACGGGAGGCTCAAAATAAACCGCCGTGGCTCTCCATTTCCCTCTATCCTGCGCTATTCTGTGCAGCTGAACCATTCTTCTTCCACCAGAAAACTCTTTGATGTTGTCACTATATCTAACTTTCGGTCTTCCTCTCCTTCTCGTACCATAAACCATTCCAAGTAACAAATCACTGGTTATGTTCTTTCCTCTTAGTATGTGCCCAATAAAAGCCAATTTTCTTCGATTTATAGTTGTTAGTAGCCTCTCGTTTACATTCATCCTTTCCAGTATCCATTCATTACTTTTCTTTTCAGTCCAACTGATGCGTATTAGACGACGATAGCACCATAATTCAAATGCTTCAATCTTCTTCTTGTCTATATATTTTTCAATACCCAACATTCTGAGCCGTAACTGGGTATGCTAAAAACTAATGTGTGTAGCTGGCTTTTCTTTGTAGTAATAATAATACTTTTGTCTTTCCATATATTTGTTAATGAGACCATTGCACTTTTTGCTATTCATAACTTTCGGCGAATTTCTCTTGTGTCATCATAATCATTGGGGATAAGTGTTCCGAGATACACAAACTCTTCTACATTTTCAATTATTTCATTATCATTGACTCTAATGTGCTCTGCATCATTCTCATTCTGGTTGTTCTTAGCTATTTTCATAACTTTTGATTTACTCGAATTCAATGCAGTCCAAACTGCAAACTTGACTCTTTAACTCTATTAACTAAATTCTATAATTTATCCATGCTACTGGCTATTAAAACAACATCATCTGCATATCTCAGATTAGTAACAATTCTACCAACGACATTGACGCTACTAACAAATCCATCCAGTGCATTTCTTCCTATTTGTTCCGAATAGATGTTGAAGAGATGTGGGGAAAGAATGCACACCTGGCGAAGACCTTGCTCAATTGTGAACCATTGTCACACTACATGTTAAGGTCCCCAAAGATTTTAACAGATTTTTTTTCAATTACTCCTTATGAATAGACTGCTACCTTTTTTCAGCTTTTTCAAAAGGATATTTTTCACAGAGTTTCCAGTGTATTATTTGTGCAACATTATTATGTATCCTTTTATATTCCCGTTGGGTAAGTTTCTTACGTTCTCAAGCAATGTGATAGATGGTCTCAACCCTTTCCCGCACATTCTTCAAAATGGGTTGTCTGGACTAATGTCATTCTTATGCTTTATGTAATTTTTTCTTAAGGCTTGTTCTTGTGCAACAGACACTAATGCTTCATTTCATACTTTCAGATCGCGTTGATTTAGCCAGTCCCGGGTTTTTCGTCCACTTGATCAGGCATATCTCTTACAAACTCCCCATACATTATTTTCTCTGTCATCTTCCTTTTGGTTTCAAAATTTCTTTTTCTCTTTAACTTTCTTTTTGGTATAGCTCCTTCTGTCTCAATTGTTCCAGCTACCCTTAAACTTCTATCAACTTTTCAGGAGATTCTTTGACATATATTCCCAGGCTCTTTTCTCCTGATACAATAAAAAAACACAACACTTGAGTAGAAGAAGAGGGGATGATACCCCTGCCACCCCCTCTTCTACTCAAATATAATTTGTCTACATGAGTCCTTGGATGCAGTGCCCCGTACACGGACAAAAATTTCCTTGTTTGTCCATGATCTTAAGTTCATTTTCTCTCCACCGAAGAATACCAGCTCCATATCTCAGTATTGCTACTGTCTAAATAATAATTACGGTTAGCTCATTCCTCCCGTTTTTATTTAGATTTCAAAATTAGAAGCAGTCTCTTTCTATATTCCTTATACCGTTTTTATTTCGTCTCGTTGTGTTTAATTTGATCCAGTGTAGTGACTAGAACACCGACAAAATAGCTATTTAGATTCAGTATCACACTCCCGTAAATCTCTTGTTCACTCGTTAAAGGTTTACAATAAGTCTACTCCGTCCAAAATTACAGTTTATATACCCTAACTTATCTAATTATAGAATATCATATGACAGAAGTTCTAGAAGTTATGTATGGTATGCTCAGTCATGCTGACGTCATACTCAGCTGATGTGCTTGGTGCAATAGAGCTGACTCGTCTCTTCTGTCACATTCCTTCTTACATGATGAAATAATTAAGCTAAAAGTTACGTAACTAAACAAAAGTCTCCAAATGAAAATAGTGTCCNACCGACAAAATAGCTATTTAGATTCAGTATCACACTCCCGTAAATCTCTTGTTCACTCGTTAAAGGTTTACAATAAGTCTACTCCGTCCAAAATTACAGTTTATATACCCTAACTTATCTAATTATAGAATATCATATGACAGAAGTTCTAGAAGTTATGTATGGTATGCTCAGTCATGCTGACGTCATACTCAGCTGATGTGCATGGTGCAATAGAGCTGACTCGTCTCTTCTGTCACATTCCTTCTTACATGATGAAATAGTTAAGCTAAAAGTTACGTAACTAAACAAAAGTCTCCTCCAAATGAAAATAGTGTCCGATTTCCAACACGCTCCCCCTATTTGATAGAGTACTATCAAATATAATGTTCATTACCCTACCATGGATACATCCTGTTCGCAGTCCATCTGATCCTGTATACGCAAGTCTGCGACGGCTGCAGCTACTCGAGGAGGTCTAAATTCTTTAACTCGTGGGTTAAGCTCTGGCTGTTTTGGTGGTTTACGATCGCATGCTAATTCGAGCGGATAAAGATGCTGCACCGCCCTTTTCAGAACCGATTTGCCAGCTCGAAGTCATGCTGCTCTGATGACACCATCTCGACCGACGATAAGTTTGTCGACAATTCCTAACTTCCACTGCGCGCGATTTTTTTCCTCACCCTCGATAATGACAACATCTCCTTTGCATAGTTGAAGCTTTCTCTGATTGTGGACCAAGTTGTGTCCCTCCCGTAAAGCTCTCACATATTCTTTGGTCCACCTGGCCCAAACTCGATCTTTGCAGGATCGTAGGTATCTTGCACGTTATCGTAGATCAGGGTTCTCTATATTCTCCAGCAATTCATCCAAGGTAAAGTTGTCTTGACCAAATATCATGGAATTTGGGGTCAGGACCGGCAGTTGAACATCGTCTTCAACATACCCAAGCGGTCTGTTATTCAGGGTGGTTTCGATGTTGAGTAAAACGTTCTCCAATTCTCTCCACGTGAGCGTCGTTTTCCCAATCGTGCGGTACAGGGCGTGTTTGGCCAAACCAATGAGGCGCTCGAACTGCCCACCCCACCAGGATGCACGGCTCATGTTAAATTGGCATATGATTTGTTGTGATGTCAAATAATCGTGCAGTCTCTCCTCTTTCATAATGTTTCTCAACCATTTCGATGCTGCATTGAAGGTGGAGAAATTGTCCAAGTAAATCTTGACTGGTCAAGCTCGTCTCGCAACAAATCTTCGTAGACTGGGTAAAAATTTTTCTAAGGACTGATCTGGCATTAGGTCAAGGTACACAGCCCGCGTCAGACTACAACTGTATAGCAGGATGTACGCTTTACTTTTGAGGTTTGTTCTTCGTCTGTAGGTTATTGGTCCAGTGTAATCAATGCCAATAACTTCGAATGGCCGCGACCCTACAGTTCTCTCTTTAGGGAGAAGACCTGTTTTTGGCGACGGTAATGGCGTTGCTCGAAATCTTTTACATCGGTGGCAAAATCTGGTTACTTTCTTTGCCAAACGTCGAAGCTGGGAAATCCAGAACCGTTCGTGAATTTTACTCATCGTATACCCCACTCCCCCGTGCAAGGTAGAAAGGTGTGCCCTGGCAACTAATTTCTCGCTAAAAAGTGCTTCCGGAGGTAGGTAGATTGGGTAATCTCCAATTAATCTTCCCTGACAAATGTAAATCCCTCGGCCATCGCATATAAAGGTTCAACACAACCTTATCTATTTCAAATCGCTCTGTGTGTAGATATTGTCCCTGGACTCGCTTCAACCATTCCAACTCGGCATCTGCAAACTCTTCAGTTGTCAACGGACCAGCTAGCTTCGTCTTTCTTTTCTGGCAGTTATTGACAAATCGTCTCACGAAAGCTGTGATTCGTATGGACTTCAAGTAGGTTTGTTTTTCCAGCACACGGTCCAATGAATCTTCCACCGGAATTGCTGTTGCTAAAATCGTTTTGATAGCTTTAGCTTCCTTTTCTGATTCTTCTGTTGGCAATGTTTGAATATCAAGTGGCCATCGTTCATAGTCCGACAACCACTCTGGTTCTTTTCACCAAAAATCAGAGAGCTTTGTTTCATGAGCTCCCCGACTCCCTACGTCTGACGGATTGCTTTTACTGTCAACATGTGGCCACTCGATACCATGTTTTGCTCGAATTTTATCACTGCGAGATTTGACGAACTGCTTGTATGAGCCATTTCCGCGTATCCAGTGCAATGCTACAGTGCTGTCGGACCATGCAACAACTCGATTCAATTGAAAACCTGACAGTGCTTGTATGGTATTGTCAATCACATTTGCTGACATGTGTGCAGAAACTAATTCTTGCATTGGAATAGTAAGTCCTTTTTTCGCAAGTCTAGATTTGGAGACTGTAAGTCCCTGAAATATTTTATCTCCCTGTTTTGCAACAACGAAGAGGGTAGAACAAAGTCCGTTAATACTGGCGTCTCCAAACGCATGCAAATCGATATAGTTTATCTTCTCTTGCAGTGCTGGTATAGCTCGCGGTACTGTAATACTTATTGGCAGTTACCTCTTCCAGTACGTCCACTTTTTTGTACGGAAAAGGGAAGCGGAGCATCCCATCCCAATTTACTGTCACAAATCTCACGAAAAATGAGCTTGCCGAGCAGAAGAACTGGCGAAGATAAACCAAGCTGGTCGTATATTGAAGCTAAGTATTTCAAAACCCCTCTCTTTGTCAATGCAGTCTCTAATTCTGGAACGTTAACACTTATCTCATCGGCATCTTTATTCCACGCGAGTCCCAGTATTGCTGTTTCGCTCTCTTTTGCTGGAAATTGTTGTTTGGCGTACGTTGTTTCACTCTGATTATCACAAATAACTTCATCCTCTAAATCTCTGACATTCGAATGCCACTTGTGTAGCGTGAATCCTGCCTCTTTAAATATTGCAGTTACTTTCTCTTTTAAGACCTGTGTAAGCTCAATCGTTACAGCACCACTGATTATGTCATTAATGTACAGACTATTTCTCAGTTCAGCAACTGCATCCGAATACTTCTCTGCAACTTCATCCAAATGACACTCTATTGTTCCACCCAGTACAAACGGAGAAGGCGATAATCCGAAGACAGGTCGCGTGAATCTCAATGTCTCTATTTCGTTGGAATTTCGGTCCGTCACCCAGTGAAAACGAAGTGCATCACGATCCTTCTCTCGAATTCGAATTTGTAGGAACGCTTGCTTTATATCCCCTGTAAGGGCTACTGGCCTCAATCGACATCTCATAAGGACATTCCATAACAAATTCTGCAGCGGGGGTCCAGCCTCTAAGCAATCATTGAGTGATGGGGCATTGACATTTGGCCTAGCAGATGCATCATAGACGACGCAAAGTTTAGTAGTCTCTGCATTTTCACACACAACAGGCTTATGACGTATATAGAACTCCTTAACATTTGCAGAAATCGGTGCTTTCTCGACTATTCCCTCGGATATCTGTTCGCCTATTTTATCGTCATAAGCTTTAAACAATTCCGGGTCCCGTTTCAATTTAACCAGCAAATTCGCTAACCGAGCACGGCTACCTTGCTCGTTGTTCTGCAATGGGGGATGATTAATTTTCCATGGTAATCCAGAAACATACCAACCGTCCTCAGAATGTTGTAAATGCTCCTTCATTTCTTGGTATACGGATTGTTGATCTAAATCAGAACGGTTTTCTAACCCCAACACATCCAATCGACATAACCGATCGTAATCTTCTACAGATGAACCAGTTAAATACAAGTGCGAAGAATCTTCAGTGCCGGGAGAAACGATTATCTACCCAAACGGTGTTTTTTCGGCAACAGGCTGACCCGCTTGTCCCAATTTCGGCAAAACTTTTATTTTGATTTTAGCATACTCACTAGCTCCAAGAATTAAATGCACAGGAAGTTCCGATTTAGAGTCCTTGTCACTTACTTCGATGTCTTGAGATGGCTGTACGTTCTGATCATCTCTTCATAATTTGAGTTCTTTAAGTACAACAAAGCTTGTTTTTCTAAGCAGCTAACTTCTACAGTCTGAATCTGTAGTCATCGTTATTACTCGCCATTTCCAATTCGTATACATCGATCTTTCTGGTACTTGTATGTAGAAGCATTTCTATACTCCTCGATCCCCGTCGTTTCGGTGAAATTCCCAGTCTGTCGATGAGTGTAGAAGAAGAGTAACAACTTCCCGCGCGGGTATCTATCAAATCTCTACACTTAACGCCATTAATTGTAACAATAACTGTCGGATAGGCTACCGTCCTCTGACCAGAAGAACAAAGCAGTGGACCATCTGACGCAGGCGGATTTGAGCTCTTGTTCTGACTGCTGCTCTCTCTGTCACATACAGATGTGTGATGTCGACCTCCACATTTATAACAACCACGGCTATGGCACTGTGATGCACGGTGACCATTTCTCGTACAATTAAAGCATGTTTGCTTGGAACTGAGAATATGACGTCTCTCTGAAACGTCCTTTACAGTAGAACATTCGAAGGATCTATGTTTATCACTGTCACAATAAATACACTTCCCAGGTGCTTGGGGTGGTTTTAGCTGGATGTTAAAGTTTTTATCCTGTTTACTAGATGTTTTGTCTCGCTTTTCTTCTGATACAGGATTTCGTTCTGTCCATTGACGTAAAGCTTCAATAAATTGTGGAAAAGTCCATTCTTTCCAGTTATTGTCAAGTCTGACCAGGTCCGATCGAATATGAGGTAGCTTGTCCAGAGTTAATCGATCATACCCTTTGATGTCGCGAAGTTTACCCATCGTCTCTAGGGCTTGAACGTGAGTAACAATTTGCTGATAAAAATCGTTTCTCTTTCCTGATTGTGATCCATGAACAATTTGTAAACCCATAACGCATTTTACATGAGCAGCAACAATTTCACTCGGCTGTTCATATTTTGTAACTAGAATGTTCTTGGCCCTTTCGTATCCTTCGCTGGTGAAGGGAAGTCCGTCAATAATTACTCTAACACCTGGCACAACTAATTCTTTCAGGTATGAATACTTGGTAACTCCTGCTAAACTTGCTTTATCAATCTCTGCTTCGAATTGTCCCCCAAATCGTAACCAGTCCTGATGGTTCCTGGCAAATTTAGTTATCGATAATTTGGGCAATTTCGCCTGGACAGTTTTTATATTCCTTTCACTGTCAGCAGATGAATCTATGATTTTCTTACGCAGTTCAGCTTTTGCTATTTCTTTTTTCCTTTCCTCCTCGATTTCTTTGTGGTAACGCTCTTTTATATATGCTTGCTCTTCCCGTTGTTGCTGTTGTCGTTTCAACAAACGCAGGTCTCGAATTTTGATTGAAGATTGTCAAAGGATATTCGAACTTGCTGACGATATCTTCTTGCGATCTTTCCCATTTGTCCAAATCCTCCTCTTCGGCATCGATTTTTGAACGCAACAGTTCAGATTTTGTGTCTGGAACTCATCTAGTAACTTCTCCAGCGACCGTGACTGTCTTGTAATGTCCCGTTCTTTGCCATTTTTTATGATTTCAGTCGTACGTTTATCGGTAAAATCTAACGTTTTTGCCAAACTCTCGAGATGTTGATTTAGCTCGGCCATGGCTTATGTCCGTATCCCAGAATAAAGCAAACCAGATTCCCCAGGTCCCCCTTCCTGACACGACTTCGTGGACTGTGAAGTTAAGAATGCTTGACGTAATGGGTTAATTCATAAAATCACCTGACGTGTTAATTGCTCGCCGTTCTCGTATGTGCTTGAACTGTTCAGAACATTTACTCTATTTGATGCCGTACCGTTATGTTAAAAAATTCCTCGTAAAAGAGTTCACTCACCAGTTGGTTTGTGCATCCGCCAGTCAAACGATAAGTTAAAAGCTGCTGATCGATATCAGAGGCCAGGTGTAAAAATAACAGCAACGTGGTTGTGAATAACACTTTCTGTCTGTAATCTCTGTAGGCTTTTCTCCGCATAGAAATATCTCTCCAAGGGCTCCACTTTTGTAGTGACTAGAACACCGACAAAATAACTCTGCTATTTAGATTCAGTATCACACTCCCGTAAATCTCTTGTTCACTCGTTAAAGGTTTACAATAAGTCTACTCCGTCCAAAATTACAGTTTATATACCCTAACTTATCTAATTATAGAATATCATATGACAGAAGTTCTAGAAGTTATGTATGGTATGCTCAGTCGTGCTGACGTCATACTCAGCTGATGTGCATGGTGCAATAGAGCTGACTCGTCTCTTCTGTCACATTCCTTCTTACATGATGAAATAGTTAAGCTAAAAGTTACGTAACTAAACAAAAGTCTCCAAATGAAAATAGTGTCCGATTTCCAACACCAGCTAAATTATACTTGTTATTGTTCCTTGACATTATCTGCAATACCAAGCATTTCAAGACATTCAATAATAATCCAACTATGTGGCACAAAATCATAGGCCTTTTAATAATAGATCCATGGCATAGCAAGGTTGGAATGTCTCTTTTTACAGTCATTCAGCACAGTCATATCAATGAACAGCTGGTCTTTTGTCCCCCTACTTTCTCTTTTGCAACCTTTTTGTTCCACTAATTCCATATATGGATTGATGCTATCTGCAATAATATCGGTCATTAATTTTCAAATCATTGGCAGACAGGTTATAGGTCGATATTTATCGACATCATTGCACTTTGATGGGTCTATTTGGCAAAGACATGTCCACCCAAATGTGACCCACTCGGGTATTTCACCCAATTCTGATACCACATCATTCAATTGATCTGCTACCCTTTCATGTAAGTTACTAAATTTCTTTATTTAATATCCCTGAACCCCATCAATACCTAACGCTTTCCAGCTGGGAAATTTCTTACATTGTTTTATTACATTTTCTTTACTCATGACCTGTGTTTGCATTCTTGCTTTGCGCATTTTCTTTTTCTGTTTTTTAAGCCATTAACATTTTTTGTTGTGTTTTTTGTTCACAGGCCATATATCACTCCAGAATCGTTTACTCTTGTCTGCACCAGGTACCTTGTTACTTCTGTCCCTTGTTATCCTTTCCATATGCATCCCCTGGCTGTACCCTCTAACAGGCTCTCCTTCGTCATTAAAAGGCTTGCTTCTATAAGAACATTCCATAACTTCTATCAAAACATCCCATAACAAGTATCTGTAGGAGGGTTGCCAACCAAGGCTGAAGAGGGCAACCTTCACGAGGCAGACTTGACCCCGCCGGATGTCAAATCCGTATTTTAAGGACTCGTGGTAGGCCATGACGTGCTACACCTTAGCCAAGGATGACCTGGAGGTAGTTGTGGCAAAGGGCAACCTCATTTTCCCAAGCCGAAACTCCACAACTGGATGTAGCTTTTTGTAAATACCCAGGACTAATTTCCACGATTGATTTATTATTATTATTATTATTATTATTATGTTTTATCTCTTTTTCTTTTATTTTTGCATTGTTTTAGAACTTCATAGCACCGAGTTATTACATTGTCACACTGTATATTAATATCTCAAAGACGTTAGACATCATCATGTTCGACAGTCCCTTCGGGAGTATATTCATACCACTTTTCGTGATGCTCCAGTCCATTTTTCTTGCAAAGATCTCAATGGACTTTCTTGGCAACATTGTCGTGTCTTCTCTTGTACTCTTTTTGTGCAAGCTTTTCTCATCCATTAACTATGTGTTGTACTGTCTCTTCTCTCTTCCCACACATTCTACAAGTAGAATTGTTGTCACTTTTATCAATTCTACACTTGATATACTTTGTTCTAATAGCCTGCTCTTAGGCGGTACATACAAGAGCCTCCGTTTCACTTTTAAGATCACTTTTGGATAACCAATACTATATTTTCTCTTTGTCAACATTTTCAGTACAATCTCTAATTAATTGCCCATACATCTCCGTTTCCATCCATTTTTGGTTAAGCTCTTCATGGCTTTGCTTTTTGAATTCCTTGGTGGTAATCATGCCTTCATTAACAATCGTTCCGGACCAACTCACACCTTTCATGAGATTTTCTTCTGATTTCAAAACGAAATGACCCAATCTATTTTCTTTCCCTCTGACTACAAGCTTCACCTTACTCAGCCCTCTACCAGCTTCTCTCCTCTTCATATACAACCTGCCAACATCACTCTTAGGATGTAGTGCTCCGTAGGTTATCATCGTTTTCCTAGTCTTTGTGACGATCCTTTTCAATTCACTTTGTTTCCAATCAATTATACCAGCACCATATCTAAAAATCGCTACTACCCACGTGTTGATTGCTGTAATTTTGTTCCGCCCATTAAGTTTTGATTTCAGAATCAATCTAAGCGTCCTTTTGTATTCCTTTATTATTTTCTCCTCCATTTCTTTTTCATTGATTTTATCAAGTTATACCACTCCGAGGTAGCCATATCCGTTCTGTTCAACTTCCTTCATAATTTCACCATTTAGGAGTCCTTTACCATCACACTTAACTATTTCCCCCTCTTCAATACTAGCACACCGCATTTTCGTATTCCAAACTCCATTCCAATATCTGTGCTGGATGCATGAAAAGTCTACACAAGTCAATCAACCTGTTCTTCACTCTTACCGTAAAATTTAAGGTCATCCATGAAAAGCAAATAATTTACACTAAATTCTTTCTTTCCACAGTCATAACTTGCCTTCACTTTCCTTAGAACCCACGACATTGGGATCATACTTAACACAAAGAGGAATGTGGATAAGCTGTCCCCTTGAAATATACCTCGGCTTACTGTTACGTCCCCAAGATTTTCTCTATTCCACGTTAATGATAGTTTCCACTGACTCATGCTTTTCTTTAAAAACTTTCTCACATGCTCTGCAATACCAATCATTTCCATGCACTCGATAATTCAGCTATTGGGGACAAAACCATCAGCTTTCTTATAATCCATCCACACCATAGCCAAATTTGTGTGTCTTTTCCTGCAATCTTTTAGTACCGTTTTGTCTATCAACAATTGGTCTTTCGTCCCTCTACTCCTACGTCTACAACCTTTTTGTTCTTCCGGCAACAGATCTTCCTCCTCAAGGTACTTATACATTTCTTCAGCTATTACGCCAGTCAACAATTTCCACATTAGCGGTAGACAAGTTATTGGGCGATAATTGTCCACTGAATTACCTTTTGCTGGATCTTCCGGACATAAAACCGTACGGCCATAAGTCATCCACTCAGGCAAATTACAAACTCCGGTAACAATCTCATTCAATTGCTCAGCTACTCTTTCATGGAGGTTGGTAAGACTTTTAATCCAGAATCCCTGAACATTATCTGTCCCTGGAGGTTTCCAATTTGGTATTTTTCTTAACTGCTTTTTGACTTTGTCTACAGTTATAGTCAAATCGTCTTGCAGTTGTTGATCTTCTTTCATATATTGTTTTAAATCATTTAGCCAATGGGCTTCCTTGTTGTGTTGTTTTTTAACACTCCAAATACCACCCCAATACTTTCTGCTTCCTCAGAATCTGGTACATCTGTAGACCTGGAACCACCTCCATTAAACTCAGTGTATATCTTTTTCTGAACATTTAACATCCTATTCTGTCTAAATTGTGTTATTCTTTGTTCATATCTTTTGATCTTGGCACTTTTTGCAACTAGCCATTGCTTGAGTTCTTCAATAACGGCCTTAGTTTCTATCCTGTTCACCCTATACTTTTCTTTTAGATCCTTAAATTTTCGTTTCTTCTTTAGTCCTATCTCCCCTTTCGATTGTCTATCAAGCAAGTTGATATCATGCTTTAGCCTTTTAATGTCTTCTTCGATTCTACGCTTCCACTTTGGTTCCTTATTTTGCCTAGGTTCAAATTTCTTCAATCTCATCTGTTCAGGAACCCACTCACTTGCAGCATTAATCAGATTATTCGTTTCCGTGATGTTTTTAGTTCTTACAAACCTGATTGGTGAATTCACTCTCTCAGTTTGAAGTCTTATAGTTTCCCTATCACCCTTTTTAAAAAGAATGCTATCGCTTGTTCGCTTTTCCACAATGATTTTCTTCAATTCATCAATAATTTCCTTTAGCTCTTCATTCATATTACCATCAGTCATTGCCATATCATATGCATCTTCTAGGTCCACTGTCATACTCCCTTGTTCATAGCTATTCTCCTCAACTTCATTAGTCGTTCTTCCATCTATATTAGCTTCCTTGGTTACAAAATCCCCACTTGGAATTCTTCCTCTACTTTTCTCTTTATAATTTCTAGTTCTAATTCAGACAGCCACCCATTTATTCTAATGGCTCTTGCTTGATCACATACACGTTGTTCCGTTAGCTCGACCAAGCCCCTATCTCTCCACCCTCTAAATATTGGTTGTCTATAACCTCTAACAGGTTTCCCATTTTCATTAAACGGTGTACTTCTATAAAAGCATTCCATGACTACCTTGTTCATCTCTTTACTCCAACTCATTCTAGCAGTCGGAGGATAACGACCTGGTCCCTGCTGCTGTGCCGGCGAACACCTGCCGGGCGAAGGGCCTTCACTTCCGGCCCCATTAACGCCGTTATTTTCATTAATATGATTTTGCATTTTAACTCTCATTAGAGGATTAGTGGATTTCAGGTTGAACAACCACCAGTGTTTTTATCGAGACACCATCTCTGGGATTGCTACCGACCAAGGCTTAAGATCCAATCCTGACCATGAGACACAGGTACATCCCACCAGGCGTCAATCTGAAATTTACAACTGTGGTTGGTTTATTGTTCTGAGTTTTCCTTCTCATAGGACGATTGCCGACCAAGGCTAATGACTCCGTCCTAGCCAGGTTTATT
>RDPX01000109.1:1463862-1486996 GCA_003991215.1 Morbakka virulenta | reverse complement strand
GAAATTTTCTTCTGACCTCATATGATCCACGGTTTCTTTCGTCAGCATTGCATGTCGGTGGCCACTTACTGCTGAGATACTTTCTTTCTGCAAAGTTTTCGACAGATTGCAAGTCAAACTGAATAATCTCTGTCCTAAACATAACCCAAAGAAAAACGAAAAACTCTTCATTTGGCCTTGGCAACCAATAATTCTGGATCTAACTTCCTTTGTCAGATTTTCTGCAAGGCAAAAATCCCAGAGCGACTGCAAATTCGAAAAGCTGTCGATGATTTTTTGGAAGCAGCTGGAAGAATGATTTAAAGAGAAGGCTCTTGCGTCATATTCCTATTGTTTTATTCTTTTGTTTAAATGAAAACCCCTCTAAATTGAGCGCGCTCTATTTTCTAGTATGACCGCACACTTTGAACATAATTTTTTCGCTTACCAAAGGAAGATGTTTATAAAACAAGACTATTTAAACAAATCCATTATTTCAAATAAGTTCAGCTGTTTCTTTTTAGAGGGGCTAGTATTTTTATATGGCACGCACAGAGAGTGCAAACAAATGCTACAAAAAGACATATTGTTATTTAGAAAAAAAATGTAAACAATTTTTTAGCTAAATTTTTTTTTACTTTGCAAAAAGGGGGGCATGGGCCCCCTGCCCCCCCGGTGGCACGGGACCTGCTGACACTCTACTTTCAAACTAACCACTTTTCACTTACACTGCACCGTCCTTCTTTACCTTTTAATAATAGCTCTTCACGTGCAAGTGTCTTGTACAAGTTATATGCTTTTAGCTAGATAATTTTTTTGGACAGGTTTTTTTGTAAAGAACCCTTTTTTTCTTAAATGTCTGACCACGAGCAAAAAAACCCACTTCTTTTTGAAGTCTCAGGGTTGGCAAAAATTTACACCTGTCACAGTTGACCAGCACAAACAGAAAATAAGGGACGAAATAAAAGAGAAGGTGCAAATAGTAATATGACAATTCCTAAATTACTACTAGAAAATAAGCATAATACAAGGATAAATATCTAAATAACATACTGATAAATCTAATGTAAAAGGCACGTAATGTTTTTCTTCAATAGAGTTCTCATCACAGTTTCGTAAAGGAGTTTCTTCAGATCATGGCTTTGATTCGACACTTTCTCCCAGTCTCCGCCTTTGAGTCGTTCTCATGGGCCGTCTCAGGTCGACTCAGGCTTCTTACTTCGGAGCTTCCCTTTTTATAACTTAAATAAACTAAGTTTAGCATACGAGGTCATCTTTCTTCAAAAACAAGTCTTCCTGAGGAAGTTTTCTTTCTCAGGAATTATCATGACAGGAAACAATATTGAACCAGAATCAGCTAAAGACTCCTTTATAATTGTCTACGTCAAAGCAACCGCGAATTTCACAAAACTGTTGGCCTAAAACGTATTTCTCTGAGACGATGATCGTGAAGTATTTTTTCTGCCGCATTATTTCAGAATTAACCGTCTTCCCGAGGAAGTTTTCTTTCTCAGGAATTATCATGACAACACCCCTTTCTGAGCGAATTTAGGAACAAGGAAGAATACCACTTTTCACAGAGGACTGGATTCACCAGGCGTTAGAGTGTCTATTAAAATACACTGGCTCATAAGCTTGAGACCACCACTTGTATGTTACCACTAGTTGCATTTCTTTGATTTCAAAAATGGTTTCATTCCACAGCTGGTTTATATATCTTTAAATAACAAAGTAGACAAGTTTTTCCTAAAAATGCTTTAGAGGAAAAGCAATGATTCATGATTTCCACTTTGTGGATTCAACTATGGTGACAACCATCTTAACCTTTTTTCAAGTGAAAACTACGTATTTATGTTTATTTCAAATATAGAGAATGACAAAATATTAACAAAACTTAGTTTGGAACTGTCAGTTTTGTTGATTTTTTGTCGTTCACCATATGATAGCCCTAATATTCTTATATTATTGAGCACTGTCGATTGCTAATAATTACTTCGATACTGGTATTTTAAATTTATAGTGATGATGCAAAGGGTGGGCGGAGAAACGGATTAGTCAGAAATGAAGCTGAAGGGAAACAGGGAGATACCACCTATTTAGAGTTTTCTGACGTTTTGACCGCTTACTAAAAGGAAGTGCGGAAATTAGTTTTCTCAATATAATTTATATTATTACTAGTATAAAGCAAGTAGTTCAATATAAGAAACATAAGAAACAGCTATTTTTACAAATATATATATATATATATATATATATATATATATATATATATATACATACTGTACACGTATTGTAAAATGAACTCCGATCTGTCGTTTATGACTGAAGCATCCATACATACATATAGACCTATTGGTATATACGCATACACACATACGTGTATTGGTGTGTATGTAGCAGACCAATTGTACTGCTGTAACTCTGAAGAATAATTTTAATTTTTCAAACAGATAACAGTAAGTGTAAAGGATATTTCATTTTTCATATTACAATCTTTTACGACCTTTAGCTTTGAAAATATTTTTAGGATTCAGATCCTATCGTTTTACACAATCCTCATATTCTTTAGTAAGTGCTTTACATCAGTGGAATATTTAATTTTTACTCTGTACCCTTTATGATTTATTTTGTGTCTCCTGTTTATGTTTTATTGCTAATAAAAATAGACAAAAATTGATTGAATAGATAAACCACAAAGCAGAAACTGTCGACTAAGGTCATTATATTTAAAGGAGCAAGAGTCTGTATTTTATAAAATTTTATGTTGAATTAATTGGCTAATAACTGATGCTAATTCCGAGCAATACCTTTACTTTCTGTCTGGCTACTTCACATACCGTAGAGAGGGGTTTTTTTTCCGGAAAGGTTAGACATATGTTCTATCCACGGTATGCCGAAGTTTCACCAATCTGAAAAAACTTGAAATCAAAGCTTTTGAATTCATCCCTCTAAACAATAACATGGGATTCGTTTTGTCCTACTCCGTCTATCAAAAAAGCTTGGCTATGTAGAGTGGCTTTAACTTGGCCACTACTCGGCACATTCTAGACTTTACTGGTCAAAGAAACGTCAGCTAGGAACCAAATGCACCAAACATAGTAAATATATCTTACACTATCTATCCGTCCATAGAATCCTTCGAACTTTATCACTCCAAAGGAAAGTAAAACAAAAAAAATGACCCTGACTTTCGTAGGTGTGGTTTCCATACACATATAACGTACATTAACCCTTCTAAATATGTTATTCTTTTACCCTTGCCCTTTGAATAGCTTTCAGAAGATATCTGAATATTATGAAAATGGGCTGCGATATTACAAATTGCACGAAAGAAAAAGTAACTTAAGAACAATATCATCAAATATTTTCGAATCGTTCAGTGAAACAAGTCCTATTGATCATCATGGCTTTTGACAAATTGCCAACAAAACAACAACAATATACGTACTATTGCGATAAAATCTGAAAACTATATTACAATATACACAAACCTATTAACAGGAATAAAGAAAATGGAAAAAGCAACATACAAAAGACTGAAATGGATACAAATGGATGCAAAGCCACATGGTTCATGGAAGAAGAGGGTGGCAAGGGTGAAAGCCAAAGAGCCATTGTTTTGTGGGAGGGCTGAATATATGTAAAGTCAAAATCATTGCCAAAAGGGTTTAATACAGCAAGGTGAATTTCACAAAGTATAGGAGAATGATAAGGAAAAACCATTAGGTGTGGTTGTGAATATTTTAGGGGGTGTACAAAATCTTAAATATATTTAAATTCTATATTTAAATGTTAATTACGGTCAGAACATGTGAAAATGCAATAGGAGAAATAATAGGTTTTATTTTGCCTCTCAAAAAACGATACTGACCACTGTACAGACCCCGTCCATGGCTTATTCTATGACAATAAAGTAAGAGATGTTGATAATTTTACTATTGATACAGAAAAAGGGTATCTGACGATTGAAGAAAACTGTATATTGAAGAACAACATTTCTAAATCTAAGAAAAAATAAGCGGAGGATATATAGCGTCAAACTGTATTCTAAGTACCGTTTATGAATTTCATTGGAATCTGTCTCGCTGGTTATCAGATTCATCTACTTCATTCATCCATCAAATTAATTTTTTTAAACCCGAATCTTCAATTTAGTTGTGCCACTCTATCTACAAATCCTGACAGTAGGTACCATATCAAAATAGACGCATATTCGACTAAGGATTCCACAAAACTATTAACTCCCCTTTGATACATAAATCTTTTGAAGAAGAGGATTAGGAATAAAGTTACACGAAGCTTATTTTACATCAGAGTCCATGAATTTTATGGTCATGTCTCTTAGGATCTTTTTCTTAAGATCTATCAATATTTTAAGTTTTGCACAAAATTCAAGTAAATAAGATATCAAAAAAAAATTAAAATGCTTGCCTTAATGTTGCTATTGCTGCCGGTGATCCGGTGAGAGTAAGCATAATAGTAAACAAAGCCATACAAATGAAGAATATTGTTTTTTTCCAAGTGCAATCCTCTTCGCACACTCCTAAGTCAGCTGAGTTATTGTTAGCTGGCAGACAGGAACAATTAGAGAACATCTTGAAGATGGAGAGAGCATCAAATTATATACAAGGATTGTATTACATTTATCACATGTCAACAGACAAGTTTTCCTATTCAAATATTTTATTCTCTATCTTCGTTTTCTCATAACTAAACTGCCTAATCCATAGAAATTCTTGAATTCTAAGATAATCAGAAAAAGAAAATTTTTATCATTTAGTCTAAACCATCATCATCATTGACACTTTCATCATCATAGTCACCATCACCATCACCACCATCCTCCTCCTCCTCCTCCTCCTCCTCCTCATCATCATCATCATTGTCATTATCATTATCATTATCATTATCATCGTCATCGTAATCATAGGAAGAAGTAGCGGCAGCCTATGCTGTCTCACAGCTGGGTAAAGGCCTTCCCCACTGTTCTTCAAATGTTCAAATGGTCTTTAATTCACCAGTTTCTTGGAAAATGGTAAAACTGATCCCTCCAATTCTTTTTTTCCCGTCTCCCGGCAATTTGTTTGTCACGTGGTATCCACTAAACCAGTCGTTTAGTCCAACGGTTGTCCGTATTTGTTTGGACATGACCCTGCTGCTTCTTTCTCCCTTACTAAGGAGGTTGGGAAAGGTCGATTTGTTTTGTCTGTTGTTGTTACTCCAAGTATAATTTGTTCATGTGCCTCTTGATGTTTCAAATTTCAAAGTTAATTCTGTAGTTAAGTTCCACGTTTCGGCTCCACGTACAATGATTGGAATGATAACTTGTTTGCAAATTTGTTAGATATGCCGGCACGTTTATGCATGAATGATGCCAAAAGTATGTTAGTGGTCGTATATTCTAAGTGTTAACATCGAGCATAAAATGATAAGTTGGGGTAAGGCATGAAGGAAATCAGCTCATAGTGTTTTTGTTGAAAGGTCTTCAGTCATTAACAAGTCAATCTATCATAAACAACAGTTTAATGAATACCAATAAATATGAGTAATTGCGTCAGATCCAATTTTTTTTTCTGTATCTGACTCTTTTTATGAAATGATGCCATTGAATATCGAAAATAGGAAGAGGTCTTAAATTTGTGCAAGCAAGAATCTTTTGTTTACAGGAATCGTTCTGTTTTTGGTGCTACATAAGACAGATGCATCGAAATTAATTAGACATAAGAGAAAAGAGCTTGTGACCATTTTTATTTTAGGTGGACCTTTTTTAATTTTTTCGGGGACCAATAGCCCTGTGACAGCCTTTTTTTCAGAAAACAATAATTTTCACGCGTGAAAACGTTGCTATCATCCAGACAGTAATTTTTATTCTTGTCCTTGTTTAAAAAGTCTGCCTAACTTTTCGAGCCAAAGGAGAAATCTTCGTTGTTAAATAAAGACTAAGCGAAGAACTAAACTTGTCAATCAAAACGCAGAAACCTTCACATCTATTTGTTGTCCTTGTTCATTTTTATGATAATTTTTCCACAATTTCACTCTGAGCAATAGATCCTCGTTGTTAAAAAGAGACTAAGCATTCAGTTTTTACCCTCTAGCATTTCATAAGGACTCTTGTATATGTTCTGAAAAATCTCCCTCTTTAAGTTCAGTATGTTTGTTAAAAATTGCTCTAAAAGTACTTTCAAGTCAAATTAACTAATAAAACAAATTAAAAATAAGGAATTTCGTTCATACTTTAATTATGGCATTGTGTATTCCCAAGAAGGTCTGATATGAAATTTAACGCATATTTCTTTTGAGAACCATTATAATCAAATATGGATGACAATTATATATATATATATATATATATATATATATATATATTTGGAAAAGTAGTACTGTACAGCATACACCAGTAATCCCTAAGACATGCCGGGACCGGGATTTAAAAAAACCCCATCTTTTATCAAGCGTGTGTGTTGTTCTGTTTCGCCTCTAATGTAATATCTTCTACCTAATTTATCTATTTAATCTATTTTCCAGGTGAAATTGCAAGAAAGAGTATCAAAGATAAATAGCATCGTTGTAAGCAAGAAACGTAAATAATTTCAATTACTTGCTTACCCTGGTCGATAGCTGTATTTTACAACCTGCTAGGCATGGATTGAGAAATGTTTTAGAACTTCCACAAACTGGATGAAAATCAGTATCTCTGCAGCTGCAATTACTATTACATGTATTGAAATGTTCGAGTTTGGTATCACTGTAACAAAAATAGAATATTTTTATAATTAAAAATTAATTTATATATATATATATATATATATATATATTCGACACAGGAAATATGCCAAACCAGTTTCTTGATAAAGTCTGTTGTAGACAGACGAAAATTTGAAATAATAAATAAAAATTTGATTTACTCAAGTAAATGTTGGCATAATTTCTTTAGTCATTTCATAATCATCATCATCATCATCATCATCATCATCATCATATTCGGTTTAACGTCCGTTTTACATGCTAGCATGTGTTGGNGCTAGTATGTTTGATACTATATCTTTATATATACTTCTAAGATATACTATCCTTCACCATGTCGCTCCTCACTCTTTTTTCTCTCAGAGCTCTCCATATCACTCCCTCCCACGTTTTCTTTCTTGTGTAAAATATATATATATATATATATATATATATATATATATATATATATATATATATATATATATATATATATATATATATATATAGATACATCAATGGTTTGCAAAAATATTTATTTAAGTTTTAATGTACCAAAACCAATAATTTCTCTTCTTGAGAGATCTATGTTATGCAAGCAGGGATTTCATGGTGACATTTGCAGCCACAACCCCAAGTGGCTTTTTTGAAAGACGACGTGTAACCCACATGAGACTAGTACCTCATCTTTGTTGGGTGAGGTTTTATCATATAAAGACTCTCCTTAGTCAGTGATTTTATTTCTGAGAGAGATGTACTGGGTAATAACTTCATTTGGATTTGGTAACAAAGCGCTTCACACAATTTCTCACAACAAACACTCGGTTCTAGGATGCAATACCTGAAAATCTGAATCATTTTTATGCTGATTATTTTCCGTTTGACAATCAGGCATTTTTAGAAGTTCTGGACAGTCACTATGCGCGAAGAAATAGTTTAAAGTAATCGATTGTTTAATGAGAACGCTGAAGTAGATGGTGGAATCAGATGCCAAAAAAATTTGTCGTGACCAGATCACATAAGGGTGATACATGTAAAATTATTTTATTACTTAAAAATCCATGTTTTTGTAACTTGATTTTTCTTTTTAGTGTTGTGAAATGCTACTTACTACTAAATACCACTTTTTTTAAAAAGAAGTTCAAAAAGTCAAATTTACTGTTTATGTTTCTATTTAACAATTTATTAGTTTATCTTTTACATTAACATTTCATCTTTGGTACTTCTCCTTTCGGTCGTTCAGTTTGCTAAGTGTAAAAATGTTAGTGTTAAAATGTTAGCCACATTGGTCCGTAGATTCTTTTCATTTTCTGCCGTGTGACCGGTTTCCAAAGTCAGGTTGCAACACTAGTATATATTGCACTGGTACAATCCCAAGCCTCTCATAGGATCACTATCTTGTCGTGATTGGGAGGCTTGCGTGCTTTGTTGATCCTGAGAGCTATGCTGGCTGGAGCCTTGTGCTCCTGGTAGGGCCACCCATGCCAGATAGGTCGAAGGGGGAGAAGCTAGACTAAATGTGAACCCTGGTCCTCCAGGTTGGGGGGTTTGTTTGGGTTAACAACCCACTCATGTAAAAAAGTCATGTTACAGAAACGTTAAACATCATTATTCACGAATATCAGGGAGCAGCGGAGATCGTCGACGATGGCATTTTGAAGACGTTAGGATAAAGCCTTCAGGAAGCTCAGTGTCCGATGCAATCTTTTGCTAACCCCTAAAAACCCATTAACATCGGACATTGGAATGTAAGATCTATGTATAGGAGTGGAGCAGCAGCACGGGTCGCACTGGAGATGGATAGTTACAGATTGGACATCCTTGAAATCAGAGAGTGCAGATGGACGAAAGCGAGTAAGGTCCATTGGCAGCGACATACCAACAACAAAATAGTGCTACAGATAACATCAAAGGAAAAGGTTAGTACAGGGATTAGAAGGCGTCGGTTGAATAGGAATTGAATAGGACATGTGTTAAGGAAGGACCCGTCAGACGACTGTACTGTTGCCCTCGGATGGACACCAGAAGGAAGAAGGAAAGAAATTGGCCCAAAACAACGTAGCGCAGAATTGTTGAGATAGAGCGCGACAAAGCAGGCTGGAGCACGCGGAACGCAATACGTCGTGGAGCTCTAGACCGATCCAAGTGGAGGAGTGATGTCGGAACCTTTTGTGCCTCCAGGCACGGAGAAGATTAAAGTTAAGGTAAGGATAATCCCAAGCACAGGGCAGGCTTGATGGAGAAAGGTTAAAAACCAGTCCACAGATAGGGGCTAAGGCACTGTTTCCAGTTTTCACGCCCATATAGGAATAAAAGAATATACCAGATAAAAGGAATAAAGGCATTTTTATAAAGGTCTCCAGTAAAAGAGTCGATAGCAATTGCAAGAATTGGCACCAACTCACACTATGAGCGACCAAGGGAGGAACCTTTGGGTTTCGAAAGAAATAATTTTCATTAATCCGATATTTATCTTATGAAGCGTCGTTGAACAGTGTAAAAAATCATCCATGGCTCTACACTAATTTTACGGATTTGCAGACTTCGTTTACTGTTCACAGCATCTGCAGAGGCACCCAATGACATATTCTGTGACATCCAGCAAATATTTGTCTTTTTCATCAAGAGTTTGGCATGCAGGTTAAGAAACAGAAAGACATTTTACAAGTGAAAACCTGAGTGAGAAAACATTAAATTTTCAAAATTGGTATACACTGGGTGATGCGAAGATTAACTTAAGACTTAGACAAGAAGTATTAGATGAAGTCTTTTCTTATTATCTGGAGACATCGACTTTGCTGACGGCCTAGCTCCAGTCTTCAACACCCACCAGATAAGGCTAAAGGTCACCCAGAAGTAGACACATTAATGCTTACTATCTTAACCCCTTTACCAGTTCAAGCAAATGGAAAATATCTATTATCAACTAAAAAGTTCACTTACCTGAGTGGCATTATCAGACAAGATAGAGGGCTAGATAGCTACACCAAAAACAACTTGGGGAAGACAAAAACGCTAATTTCTGAAGGTTCTAGCAGTATAATACAAAAAGCAACATAAAGTTGCGTGAAAACTCTCTTCTTTTCACAATTCTCTAAGGATTTCAATGCCGGAAGATCACAGAAATCGACCTTGCTAAACTAGCAGTCTTCAACAGCAATTCTTTGGAAAAACCTTGGGTATCATCTGACCAAATACCATCTTCAAGCATCGGATACTTTCTCGTTGCCATGAGAAAGATCCTGTTAAGAAAATGCTGGAGATCGATTAAGCGAGTACTTTGAAAGAAGAAAACAAAATCACCCTCACAGCCTCTACTGGACACTAGCGGGGAAGAAGAAGAGATGGTGATCCGACAACCACTAGTGTCACTCTATGAAAAAGAGTTGAAGACCCTAAATCTCTATAATAAATCTAGAAGCTATAGTAGAGTTGAGTGTAGTAGAGGACCTTCGTTGATGACCCTTATATCAGATTGAAAACGGACAGAAAGTAAATATATACTATACAAAGCCTGATCTTTTAGAAATGGCACATACCCTACCCTGTTTACATGATTTACATATAATGATAATAGCAAAAATAATATTAATAAATAATAAGTAATACTAATGATAGTAGCACTACACAACTACAATATCTAACATCATTGGTTGTTGTCCGCTATTTTTACTACCAGGAATTAAATAGATAAATAGAAAGAAATACAAATAACAGCAGAAAAACATTTTACCACAAAGGTCAAATTCCCTCAACTTCAATATTATTCTAGTCCTTGTCCATCCAAATTCTAACCTCACAAAGCAAGTATTATGAGTTTATTACAAATTTCGTACCTGCCTGAATTGGAAATATTAACTCCAATCACTTTGGTGGAATCACACGATATAAAGAGAAATAATCCGCAGATGGCTGAGGCGAATGAGCCAATAAGGCAAAATTTTAATACATTGGGGCCAGTAATATTCCATTTTTTCAGTATCAATCCACCTAGGAATAACAAAATGATTAATTTTGAAAGTGAACTCAACCATGTGTAGAAGATATAACCACAAAGCAGAAGTGTTCCAAAAACTTAAAAAAATTAATCGGGAAAATTATTTGTGGCATGACTCCAACCACAATGCTTAACCACTAATTTAGCGGTAACAAAATTACTTTAACTCAAAGCTAGGCGCACGCGAGAGCATATTTCTTAAGCAAAGTATCAATCCTGCCATCTGGTTTAAGAAAATTTCTCCCATGTGCGGAAAATTACTCGTAAGCTATTTGCTTTTCTCCATCCAAAGCAAAATATCCAACGTGTTTGATGTTTTTGACACATTTTGCTTGCTGTGTGTAGTGGAGAAAGTAATTTGATTACGACTGGGAGTCAATCGTATATTCATTTTCTCAGGCACTTACATTCTACGAAAAGAATTTTCTTAACACAACCGAAAACTCAAATATGTCGAAGATGATACAATATAATAGTATCGTGGAAACAGTATCTAGAGTTTAAGCCAATTTCACAGCCAACTCTACATATATTTTGTTGTTCCCTTTATAACCCATATAACTTTCTTGTTTATATTTTACCTTGCAAGCACTCCTGCATTCATCTCACTGAAAGACTACAAAGAAAACTTTCAGACCAAAACCCATGCCGATTAATCAACCCGTGCAAGAGTAACCCAGTCGCAGTCAGCAAAACAATCCTCGACAGAATCAACTCCAATATCCGTGACTCTACCACATAAACCAGTGGAGAAATATCGACGACGTATTATAATGGTTTAACCCCATCAAAGACAAAGATTCATGTCTTTTCTTCCAATTCGACATCAAAGAGTTTTACCCCTCTATATCCAAACAACTATTACATCAAGCCCTCGGCTTTGCAAAAACCCACACCGTTATAACAGAAAACGAAATAAGAACTATCCTACACTGCAGAAAACTCCTACTCTTCTTCGACAGAAGTCTGGGTCAAGAAAGCTTATAATAACTCCTTTGATGTTACCATGGGGAGCCATGATAGAGTGGAAATTTGCGAACTAATCGGTCTACAAATATTGAACAATCTATCTACACTGGTAGACAAGAAGGACGTAGGTCTCTACAGAGATGATGGCCTCATGATTATCCGAAACACCAGTGGAAGAGCAATCAACAAACTCAGAAAGGACATCATCAAATCATTTGAATCTCTTGACCTCCAAATAGAAATCACCTGCAGACTCTTTTCTGCCAACTTCCTCGACGTCACCCTCAACCTCAGAAACAAAAACTACCAACCCTACAGGAAACCAAACGACTCCCTGCTTTACGTTCATACACCCCAAGCAGTTTATAAAACAACTTCCAACCGCCATAGCCAAACCTAACAAAAAATTCCTCAAACGAAACCGTCTTCGATACTGCCAAACCCGAATACGAAGAAGGACTGAAGAAAAGCGGCTACAAAAACATCCAACTGAAATACTCCAAGCCCAACCCATCAAAGAAAAGAAATCACTCACACAATATCATCTGGTTTAACCCCCCCATTCAGCAGAAATGTATCCACCAAGGTAGCAAAGAAATTCCTCCTACTCATCAAAAAACACTCCAAAGCAAACCACCTGTAAAAACTTTTCAACAAAAACAATGTCAAAGTGAACTAAAGCTGCACCCAAAACATAGGAACCCTCATCAAGAACCACAACGGAAAGATTTCTTCCAGCCCAAGCAAAGAAACCCAACCATGTAATTGCAGAAAGGAAGACGAGTGCCCCCTAAATGGCAACTGCCGCAAAGAGTCAATCATTTATAAAGTGAAGTAACCGCCCCCAACTTTCCGAAGAAGGTTTACATTGGATTAACAGAAAAAGACTTTAAAACCAGATTGAATGGCCATGAGCAGTCGTTGTCAAACAGGAAGTACAAAAACAGTACATCACTATCTTCCTACGTGTGGGACATGAAAGATGATCACCAAACCACCCCAAAGCTGAAATGGTCAATAATTAAACACACCTACACAACCAATGGACGGACATGTTCACTTTGTTTACAAGAAAAATTTGAAATTTTAAACTACCAGAACAAATGCGAACTTTTAAACAAAAGAAGTGAAATGATTGCCAAATGTCGCCACAAGAACAAGTTCCTTCTTGCTTACTACAAATCCAAAGACTAACATATGTAAACAGTGTTAACAATCTATTATGTCCTGTTGTTCAATTTTTATCTATTGTTGTACTTCTGAATAGTCTGTAAAGTATATGTGTGGTTTTTGTAACGTTTTTTAATCAGTATAGCTTGTGAGTGTAATACACGAAACGTTCTATACACAAGTTTTGAGTTTTCTCTTTTACCTTGTATATTTTATCTTGTCAACATAACGGTGTAAAAAAGAATAAAAATATGCCTGCACATTGTTATCGGGGAAAGACAAGAAGGCTGACTGTTGTCTACTATTCTCTCTAAAACTTTCCTCCGCCTGGAGCACAAGACCGTGCAATAACACATTTCAAACTATTTTTTGGCAGGAATTGTAGCTGTCCAGAGGTTATTCAAAGCTAAGCTTTTTTGAATAGGTGGAAGAGTAAAACCTTTTCCTCTTTCCACAAGTATAACCATAATTCTCTGAATGCTTTATCCCCATTTAACGCTATCTTTAATCTTGGCTGATCGCACATTATATAAACAGAGATATTCTGGGCACAAAAATTCAACTTTTTAGCTCGAAAATGACTTCTTTTGAAACGTCGCACTTATTTGCTCTCTTTTTCGTAGCATGTAAGCTTGGATGGATAAAAGGAAATTGCTTCCGGGTAATTCACCGCACACGGCAGAAATTTTCTCTAGCTAAATGGCAAGAATAATGATTTTCTTAGGCAAAATTCTCTTGGTGTCCGGGGCACTGAGTGGCAGAGTCTTAGTGGATATAGCATTGCTGGGTGCACTACTATCTTGTAAATTTTACCTTTCACCTTTAGTGCAATTCTTTTTTCGCAAAGGACGCCAGTCGTCTTTTTCTCAAGCGTTCCAGTCGCACTGGATTCTTCGGGTAACCTCCGCACTTACTCCACCATCGTTCTTTAATGTGCTTACCACCAGAATGTTTGTCAATAGTTTTTCGGGTATATATTTAAACAACAAAAATACCAACGAAAAGATGTCATTTGTCTGATTTTATTTTTAATCTTTTTCCAATAATTCAATTTCCACTGCAATCATATTGATAACAATAGGGAAAACGAGTTTATTATTCTTTTGCCACTTTGTTAAAAGTTCCCTATTTAAGTTTTCAAGATCAGAACATTAAATGCATTCATATCTAGCAGCATCCTGTACAGCAGCGAATTATGGACACTAACAAAATAAGAAAAGCACAAGGTTGATGTTTTTCAGAGGCAGCTACTTAGAAGGATCTTAAACATCAAATGGTTTAAGACCATCAATAACAAAGACCTCGTAAAAACTTCCAATCACAAATGAATGGAGGACTTAGATCAGAATAAGGAGATTTAGGGAGCGTCCTAGAAAACACACCAGCCAAACTTGCCCTCAGAGAGTTCCTGTGATCAGTCAAAAAACTACCAGACAAAACCAAAACCACCTGGTTTAGTATCATAGCACGAGACTTTGCTGGCCTGGGACTTAATTTCAGTGAAGCACAAAAGGTAGCTCAGGACAAAGACTACTGGAGAACCCTGAATGCAGAGACAGCCCTGTGCACTGTAACTGTGAGAAGTGCAGAGTCACATTAAGTGACGTACTGCACAACTGAGATAGATAGATTGAGAGATAGATAGATAGATAGAGAGAGAGAGAGAGACAGAGAGAGAGAGAGAGAGAGAGAGAGAGAGAGAGAGAGAGATAAGGAGGGATTCAGATAGAGATATTAAATTTTTCTTCATATTACCTCAAAAACCTTTTATTCTTGCACAGTAATGTTTTTCTTTTGTCACATGAAATCATTCTAACATTTGTCCAAAGTGATTAAATAATCCTAATTAACTCTACTATACTATAATTTTGAAAAGTATTGACTAAGAAAAATACATGCGAGAAGTTGTATGGTATTTACTTACTGTTGCGTTTGCTATGTTGATACTCTGATCATTACTTGAATCACAATTCTCTCAGTTAAAAAATTAATTTTATTAACACATTACCATTTTTGCCATTTCTTGTGACTAGTTGTATCAAGCATCAATTTTTTGCCAAAAATGCATATAATGAAGCACCTATATATTTTCTCTTTAAATAATATCCTGGATCTGAAGAACGTTGGCGAAAGAACTTTCAGTCAAAGTAAACCTGATTTAAAACGTGATATGCATGTTTCAGTACTCCTTTTGACACATTAATTGAAGTTTCTCCACCGTCCCAAATTAATTATACATGTATTAAGTACAAGAAGAATGTATTAAAGGTACCTGTTACAGTTCCTATTAATCCAGCGATCAGAATTGGTATTCCGGCAAACAAAGCCGCTCTACTAATTGGAATTCTAAATTGAATAGATGATATTTTTGGTGCAAATGCTACGGACCCAGTAATGACGAAGAATTCCAGTCCTACCCAAATCGAAATAAAAATAAAAGATCTATATTGTAGAATGAGGCTTTTGAGATGCTTCCCAAATTCTCTTGCTGGTAAGTGTAAATTTTTGAAATTGACCACAGCAAAATTCTAGAGAAGAAAAGATTTTACAATTACTTACGCAGAAAATGTAATCGCGGTAGTAATCACTTTTCTTTTCGTCACTGGCCTTTCTTATGATCTTGTTATATTTATGCGTGATCTCTTTTATTTATTTTTGAATTTTTAACAGGATGTACCTTAACTATATCAAATAATGCAGTTATTGTTCTGCTTAATAAAAGTACAGATTGCATCCATAAAACATGTCAAGCTAAAAAACCCAACTGAATTTGGTATAAAAGCAAATCGGCTAATGAAATCGGGCCTAAGAAATATACAGCAACTCAAGAATAAAGGGAATAAAACTTTCAACAGTCCAGGTATCCGTAGCTTGTAAAACCTTCAGAAAAATATTAGCCTCTTATTTCTATAAAAAAAACTATAAAGGCTCAATTTTCTTTTGAATTCAACAAAAGGTCTAATTTGTCACATTAAAAATTAGATACGGCAAAATAATTTAGTGCCTTGACAAAGAAAATTTTTCAAATTAGAGCTTTTAAGAACTAAAGGACCTTTTGATAAATGTGTTTCTCTAACAAGGTGGAGTGTAATACAAGATATGACGTTATACGTACACAAGAGTATTCCTCAGAAACCAAGATGCTAAGGATACTGATTCTGAAAGTTACAGGGTATTCCTTGAAATCTAGAGTAGTGTCTTTAACGAAGAAGATGCCTCAAAACTTCACCTATTGTCATCTCCAAGGGTTCTGTTATACCTGTCCAGGAAGTATTTAAAGGAATCCCAAAAGCTTTTAAAACTTGTCTTATATAGCTAAGTGCAATGTTGTACTTAACAGGATTTAACACTTTTATTGTTCTCCACGTTGTTTGATGAAATTCTTAAGATGTTTAAAATTTTGTCTGAAAATGATTCAACACTAGGAACATAAAAACTACGGAAGAAATCCTCCCCTAAAATAACTGTCATACACGATTAAAGAAAATAAAGGTCTCAACCTGAAATGTTATCGATCCACTTCTAGTGATATTTACATTAATGAAATAGTAAGAATTTGGTAATAATAGTCAATATTGCGTCAAAAACGTCTTTATTTACTTACCCCTGATGTTACCTCGTTTTCATTTAAATTATCATAGGCTTTATAGTATTTTGGGAGCGAAGCTAAGGCAATGCTTACAATGCATGCTAAAAAGGCACCAAGAGCAAATCCTATCCACCAGGCACCGACCCACAATGAATCTTCTGGCTTCAGGCTTGTATTCTCACCCGGATGAACAAAGATTCGCAAACAAATGAAAGCTAAAGCACTTCCAATTCCAATGCCTAATCACGAATAGAGAAGTACATTTGTTATTGTTTAGAATCATTAATTGTATGAACCCAAATATAAGCTACAAAAAACTCTAGAAAAATCAATTTAACCAATACGGTCCTTGATCGACAGGCTAACATCGAGATTTCCAAAGTTGGAGGAAAAGCCCTAATCCTGGGAGAATTGCGCACTGTTTGTTACCCCGTTATAAAGGGCTGGCTACTAGTTTCGTTTTTCTATAGATAGATTCAAAGGAAGGAATGAAACTAATAAGCAAAAAAAATATGAACATTATCAAACATTATTAAAAATTATGAAAAATTATGCAAAATTATGAAAAAAATCAAATAACATGTGAACCCTCTGTACTAAAGTGGCTTCCTGCCTTGCTTGGGGTGCATACATGTCTTTGAATAACACTGGTCAACAAAATTAAAAACGTTTTATGGTTCTGACATAGTGTGTAGTGATTCTTACTAATTTTGACCTGTAGATTACGAATATGATCTCCATTTTTCTCTATCACGTCTAGTTTTCGAGAACCATGAATTTCGTAAAAGCGCCAGTTATGGAAGAAAAGTCTTGGTATTATTAAAATTCATTATTTTCCTATTCATGTCTTACTGCTTTGTATTTATGTATATGTATATATGTATGTTTGGGTGTGTATGAAAGACAGGCAGAGTAATAAGCACTATACAATTAAGCATTTATATAATACTTAAAAAGTAATATATATATATATATATTCTGATCTTGTGATGACATGTATACAATAAACACAAAAATATGCCGAATACTAAAATAATTTTTTTTTTGGATTTCAGATTGCTTATTCTATGAAGGTTACTGAGAGTGCTTAATCAAGAATGGAACGTCGCAAATGCATTAATTCTTCAGATACTTTCTGTTACATCTGTGGAGTTTTTACACCTGAAACCTTGAAAAAATCTATCACAAAAAATGTTAAAAAGGCCTACAAACTATACTTTAAATGCCCTGTTGGTGATCAAGACAAGAAATGGGCACCTCACATTGCATGTAAACCCTGTGTGAATCATTTGAATGAATGGATGCATGGCAAACGGCCTTCTGGTATGCCTTTTGCTGTACCAATGGTTTGGCGTGAACAAAAAGATCATTCTTCTGACTGCTACTTCTGCCTCACTAATACCAAAGGTTATTCTGTGAAAACTCGATTTAAGATTAAGTATCCAGATGTGCCATCTGCTCACAGACCAGTTCCTCATAGTCCTGAGTTACCAGTTCCCAAACCTCCATTAGGTAGCCAAAGTGAGTCAGAATCTAGTGAAGATGGTGAATGCATGGATACTGACTTTCAAGATGTAGAGAGCAAGGAGCCCCATCTTATTAGTCAAGAAGAGTTGCATGACCTTGTAAGAGACCTTAATCTACCCAAAGAGAAAAGTGAACTACTAGGATCCAGACTCAACCAATGGAATTTGCTGCAAGAAGGAGTTCACACTACCACTTTCCGCCAAAGGCATGAGAAGCTCTCACAGTATTTCAAAATGGATGGCAAACTTTGTTACTGCTATGATGTTGTGTCACTAATGGAACATCTTTGTAAGTCTCATGCTTATGAAAAAGATGAGTGGAGGTTATTTATTGATTCTGGAAAGGATACATTGAAGGCAGTCCTTCTCCATAATGGTAACGAATTACCTTCTGTTCCAATTGCTCACGCCCATGGAATGAGTGAAAGTTATGAAACTATGAAGACACTGTTGTCTGCAGTTGACTATAAGATCCATCAATGGAACATCTGTGGAGACCTAAAGGTAATCTCTTTGCTTCTTGGATTGCAACAAGGCTACACAAAGCACATGTGTTTCCTTTATCTATGGGATAGCAGATCAGACACTAAACATTATATACAAAGGGATTGGCCAGAGAGACCAAAAGACTTAGTTGGGAAGTTTAACTGTCTTAACAAAAGTCTTGTTGACCCTGAAAAAGTGTTTTTACCTACACTTCACTTGAAACTCGGATTAATGAAGAACTTTGTGAAAGCCATGGATCAAGATGGTGATGGTTTTCATTATTTGGTGACAAAGTTCTAAGGTATTTTATCTGATGCTAAATTAAAGGCAGGTGTTTTTAATGGTCCCCAAATTCGTCTTATACTGAATGACCAAGACTTTAGAAATGCACTATCAGAGTTAGAAATGGCTGCTTGGGATAGCTTTGTGGCTCTTACAAAGTCTTTCTTCGGAAATTTTAGAGCTCCAAATTATGAAGAGCTTGTTGACGAAATGCTGAAGAGTTACCAAGAGCTTGGTGTTCGAATGTCACTTAAGACACATTTCTTTCATTCTCACCTGGATTTCTTTCCAAAGAACCTGGGTGTAGTCTGCGACGAGCATGGAGAAAGATTCCACCAGGAAATTGCCATCATGAAAACTCGATATCAAGGTCGATTCAATCTATTCTTGGAGTTTACAGCGAGAAAGTGATAGTTCCTCATACAAACGCAAAAGTAAAGTTCAAAAACACTTTTGATATGTATTGTATCATTAATTATGGTTTGTTTGTGTCTATTTTTATATCTTCAGTTTATTAAAATAAAAATATTATTGGCCTATATGTATACTTCTACCATATGCATATGCTGTACTTGAACAATGGTAGGCGTTAGAGAGTTTTGGAGGTCAGATTTGGAAATTTTAGCCTAAAATTAGTCAGAAAAAATTGAAAATATGGCAGAACCATTTTGGCTGTTGACCAGTTTAATAGAAAAAAATTTGGTGATTTATTCTGCCTATGATAAACCACAAGTTCAGGCTTCAAAGTGTGATAAAAGATACAAGTTTATGCAGAGAGAGAAAGCATAATTGAGGTTCTGATTGACTTGACATAAAATTTCAATCCACCAAATTGTCAATTGCCATCATAGAAAGAAAATATAAACAGCATCATTTTTGGGAAAGGTCGCCAGGGACGAATCTGGAAAAAATACTTGAAAAATCTAAAAAATATAATTTAAAAAGTAATTCGGACGAAGCTTTTATTAATTATAGAACAAGTAAAACATTTTACTAAAGTTTCATGTAGCAATTCTGACCGTCAGTTCAGCCGCTTCTGCTGGGGTCTGGATCCGCCTTTGACTACTACTACTACTACTACTACAACACTCGATGGCTTAGATGACAAGCTTTGTTTGGGGATTTCAGGGTAAAAAATATGTTGCAATATACGCTGGTGGAGGAAGGACAAATAACTTGGGTCCAGCGATCACAAATTGGGCATAAACGATCGTAAATTGGGCAAATATTAATCACCCAAGTAAATATGTAACAGATGGATAGTTAAGCCCGTTGATATAAAAAAGTGGACTTTATGTCATCAATTGGAACCCCCAACAGAAAGATATAATGGTCGAGTGATAGCTCCATGTACTTGTTTTATGGCAGTTTTCTATGTTTGAGTGATCCACTAAAAGGCTCCTTAGGATAAGGATATGCTGTTACATTCTTTGTCAAGGGTATCTAGTGGCGTTAAGGCTAAAAAGGCGTACCACAATCTATTTGCTTAACTTACGGGAGATACTGTTTTAGACGTTGGTGACGTTGACCATTCAAGAAGTCATCCACGAGTGGACTGGATGAACAACCTAATGAAAGATATTCACATCAGTAAAACGTTAACGGAAGGCGAACAGAGTGGTGGCATGGAGTAAAGGGTAAAAAACATGACATGAAGAAATTGCTTCGGGTGTAGTCATAAAATGTGACTTAAAGCAAGGTACAGTAAGCAAAAAATAATAATTTACTTAATGAACTGATACACTAAATACACAAGAAGGAAAAAATATCTTTATCTAAACTTACCCACTATCCCACTACAGTTATACAGTGCAATATATACTGGCGAAACAGTACTTTTCACGCTGTCATCAATCGTTGGTATTCCTATAGCAACTAATGGAGAGACTCCAATTCCGCAAATCACCATTCCAGTTATAAATAGAGCGTAATAAACACTGTTGGAATGAGATGGCTCTTCGTCACAAGTCTTTATCTCATTTTTGTTATCTGAAGAACACAGACGTAAGGACGAAAGAGAATCATTCGAAGTCTTCGAATGGAGTCCTGAAATTGAAAAATACACGAGTTGATATGATCAAGAAAACATACATGCAGAAGACTTTGGATATGACGAGCCTTGAAGGGATATTAAAAATAGCTCGTTATACTGAGAGTCCGTTTTATTGAAAAATTTCGAAACTTTTTGAATAATATTTCTCTGTATTCGAAATTTTATGCTACAAGACGTGTATGTCTGCAAAGAATATTGCACCAGTATGGACCTAGTATACGTAACAAGGAGTTGAAAGGAAATAAACAAAACAATGGTAAAACAATAACAGAACAACAAAAGTTGAACCTGTTTGATAGTTTGAAAGGAAAACAATTTGAAAAATTGAGTGACTTAAAAGCCAGTAATACTACTTTGTTTTTTTAACAATGACATTTCATTAAACTTTATTATCGCTAATTTTTTTCGCATTTGTTGTTCACTTCATTGGAATAGAGGACAGGATTACAGGGTGTTAAGCGCAGGTTAAACTGCAGCCATCTTCAGTCTTCAGTGGTAAAATTTTCATACATTCCATTTCTTCCTCGTTGTAGTCATTTCGTCGTTAAGATAAAAGTGCTTACGGAATAGTTTCAGCATCATTAACTTTACAGACGTGCGAAGTAACGACTTCTTGATCAACATTGGTGTCGTTGTCAACGGTAAATCGAACAGCTGGCGATTCACAGCCAACCTTAAAATTTTTCTAATTGTTCCTCAAAGAGCTTAGAATGCATTTGTGCCAGACGAAATGTTACAGTTCCTATAGCAGTTCATCAAAGCTACTGATAAAATGCGTTTCCACACTGTGACAAGTAAAACCATATCATCCAAAATTTTGAATCTGTTTGCTCCGACAAATGTCTTACGTTTGATAAAGCTATTGCTTTTGAATTTGAAAAGCCCTAAACAAGTCATGATTCCAAGCTGATGCACCAAATAAATCCAAGGACTGAACGCGTTCTGAAACAAACATTTTAAAGCGCTGTCTAAAAAATTAACGCAAGAAGGAAAAATCCATAAGCATTGAAAATAAATCTTATGCTAGAAATTCAAAAAAACCTAATTTAAAAGACTTGTTTTGGTGTAGATCATAAAATCTTGGAATAAATAGAAATTATGAAAACATTACGCAAAGCTTGTGCCTTGACGTTTTTTTAATTTGACCGTCACTTTTTCCACCAAGTGGGCTCAGACGATGTCCTTTAGCGGGACTTTGTTGCGGCTGTAGGAAACTCCTTGGCCTGAGACCCTTCCCAACGCCAACAAATAACTTTTTTTCTGCAAGGTTTCACTTTTCAGGCCAGCTCTGAGAATCGGACGCCAAACCTTTTAGTTCCTGTACAACTGCATTAGACATTAAGCCACGATTCCTCTATCGGAAGAAGTTATTTACTAATTTAAGGTAGTGTACTCTTTAGCGTGTGTGACAATTAATAATTCAACAGTACTCCGAAATGAATCCTTTTGAAAATTTGTATCATTAGATTTTGATGGGAAGTTTGAATTACATACAATCAGCCATTGCCAAAGACAATGACGTAATCAAAGGCACTTTTATTTGTTTCATCCTTAATCATACCTAATAAGCTTACCCCTTATCCAATGTATGACAAAATATGGTCTCTGTTAGTTTATGTAATAGGTTATACTCTTGTTACTTCTCACTTGTGCAGAGTCTGTCAGAGAGAAACCCTGCATAAAAAATAGTTAAGCTGACAGTAAGCATTATACATTCACTGGGGAACAATTTTTAATTATTTTCAAAAGTAATAAAGTTTCTTGATTGATTCCTACTAAATCTGGTGTGCTGAGTTCCAAAATGACCATCATTTTCTTCCTATACGTCCAGATCTTTTACTATGAGTAATGGCCAAAATACCAGATTTTCATGTTTTTCACATTTACTCATCAGTGTTTGCATTCATGAATTATCGCCTTTGATTGGCATATTTTGTAACTGCATTCGAATATAATAAAAACAAAACATTCAAAGGATAGCAGGGACCCAGCATTCTTGAACAAACAAAGTGATGTATAGTGTGTCCAGACCAGCTGGAAGCGATATCAGAAGCCAAGCACCTGTGTAAACAATATGCAAAAATTGTAACAATAAGATAAGGAAACAAAGGCCATTTCTTGAATAGCTCACTCATATTATGATGTTATAGAAACCATTTAATGACAATAATCTTTATGGTCTGAATCAGTTTGTTATCCATAAGAGCATCATACACAACCCAAACCTTGGATATTCAGCTACCAGTTTCTCAAGGTAAGAATACGCTTAGCTTAACTTTTGTATGATTCCTTGTATAATGGTAGCGAATTCTATTAATAATCATCTACTAAGCTATACAATACTGAACAATAAAACTGGT
>RDPX01000109.1:1449180-1463571 GCA_003991215.1 Morbakka virulenta | reverse complement strand
CTCTAAAAAGGCATCTGAGTTATTAGCTTCTAAGCTCGGATAGAGGCATCTACTTCGCGATGAGGTTCGCATTTCACATTTCCGCACGAGAGAAGCAGAGTTTCTCAAGTATTTCAGCTCAGAGCGAGGATTTGTTTTTTTGCAATTACGCATAAGGTCTATTTATTCACCTTGGTCTCGAAGAGTATAACACAAGTGACTGGCGGTTGTTTATTGACAGTTCAAAACATAGTATAAAATGTGTTCTACTCCATAACACAAACAAGTATGGAGCTGTTCCTCTTGGCCACTCAATCCTGCTTAAAGAGACGTATGAGAGTATGAAGACAGTAATGGAGCTTCTCAACTATCAACTTCATGAATGGATCATATGCGTTGACCTAAAAATGGTAAACCTACTTATCGGCCAGCAAAGGGGATTCACCAAATACCCCTGTTTTCTTTGCATGTGGGACAGCAGAGATCGAAAAAAACATTGGTCAAAGAAAGACTGGACAGAGCGCAAAAGGTCGATGAGAGATATCAAGAACGATGGGACTCGCACATGCTGGCAGATTACTGTTGGTGCATCAAAAGGGACCTGCCTCAGAAAAAACACTCTCGAAAGAGCTATAAGCGACGTTTCTTACCAGCATAAAGTGTAATGTATACTACTTTCTCGTGCCATGACACTGACGTTGATTTGAACAAGTTCATGACTAGTTTTTTCCCCCAATTTTTCATAATTAATCTCTTAATTAGTTTGGTTTATTTCAATTCTTCTTGTCTGCACTGTGTTTTATGAGCGTTTGTTTTGCTGTACTTCTGTTTTTGCACACTGAGAGCTATATTGTTTTTAGAACTTTTGTAGCTGAATTTTCATAAAAAAATCACATTTTTCTGGTCTGGTGGTATGTTGTACAGCAAAATCTGGACGTGTAGTGCAAAAAGTAAGGCCATATTTGGAATCAGCGCATCAGATTTAGTCAATAGATGTGTAAATATCTCATTACTTAAGATCTTTGTTCCCCAGGGTTATCATCCACATTATACATATACTCAATCTGCAGATTGAGTATATGTATATGTATAATGTGGATGATAATGTATAATGCTGAGCTCACTGCGCTTGCGTAGTTTGAGCACTCAGATAAGATCCTACAGTAACTGTTTAGGCTGTGTTTGCTCGGGCAACATGGCCAGAGAGTTATGTATCAGAATGATATCTCTGAAGCTCTGTGCTGCACTGATGACCCCACAAAGGGCGAAACAGTACTGTCTGCAGATTGTGCATACTGACAGTAAGCGTTTTGTACCAAATTTACTATAATTTTTTTACAGAAATAGTGAAATGCCTGATAGAGGTAGTGTGTCTTTTGCGTTTCTTTCTTAAAAAAGCCCACAGAACTTGCAAGCTGGTAAATACCACTCGAAGCTCAAATTAATGAAGAGTTAAAGATCATTTAGCTTTATTTAAACCAGTTACAGATCCCTTTGCAAACAACTCCTGTCACTAACAGGGTCAACACATTTAATGGATCACTATAGCCCTCTCGTGTAAGTCTCATGAATGGAGATTCAGGTTGTACTTTGTACCGCGGCCCAAGGAAGCCCCGATAACAGCTGTGCACCATCACACAAATACACAAACACAGACACCCTCTAAAAAAACGGACATGAAATATACTTACTTTTACATACACAAGCATTATACCGTATTTTCTCTAATTTAGTACGGCCTCGTATTTAGAAAATTGGAAAAATTTTTATTTGAAAATTGGTAAACTGGACAATTTATTTTCCTCTTATTAATAGTGCGGGTGTATTCCATAGAATTTTCAATTTTCCTCTTATTTAGTGCGGGAAGGGTCAAATTCTCCTCTTATTATAATGCGGATAGATTTTATTTTAACCAGGTAAAAATAAGTTTAAAATTAATTTGAACACTTTATCCTTTCTTTGCAAAAATCTAACAAAAACTACAAACAAAAAGGGTTCTCTTTATCAATTTTTTCGCTGTCTTCTTGCTGAAGAAGCTAGCTTGCATTCTGCATACAAAGCTCGTAGAATTTTCTACTTCTGACTTTTGATTTGTCTGTAGTGGTAATACCACAGACTTCGAAAGACTTCTTCACCATTTCACTATAGGCACTGATAACGTTATATGCCTTTTCCACCCAATCAATCATGTGTTGGCGACTGGGAGCAAGAATTTGATCGAGTTTTTTATCTATCATTTCTGATACACACGCAACCCAGCATTTTCTAAGAATTGCCTTGAAAGGCTGGTTAATACAAACATCCAAAGGTTGGCAGTTGAAAGTACAACTAGCTGGAATCATCAAAATGTCTGTCTTTTCTTCCACAAGCTTTGCTTTAATTTCATCGGTTTTGTGCGCTGGAAAAGCATCAAAAGTAAGCAACGAATTTTCAACACCAAATTCTTTCATCGTCGCTTTGGTATGGTTAAACCAAATTTCTTCGAGCCAAACGTACATCAGCTCATCGTTCATCCATGCTTTTTCCTGAGTTTTGACCACAAATCCCTTAGGAACACGGAACTTTTCGATAGTTTGTTCAGTTTTTCCTTTAAAAATATGCATTGGAGAAAACATTTTACCATCAGCCGCTGCAGACAAAACGACAGTCACATGCTTTTTCTCACAAGCTGAAGTTTGGACCATGCATTCTTTCGATCCAGTTTTGCAGATGTTCTTTGCAGGGACAATGCCGAAAAATGCAAGAGTTTCATCCCTATTTCCTGTTAATGATAAAGGGTATTTTCCTATTCTCATGAAACGACCAGCATCCTCGTAAGATTTAGTAAGAGCCCCTTCAAGTTGTTGTGGCAACTTTTGGCTAACTGAAGTACGATTCCGAAGTGACAATCGGTGTCTGAGAAAAAACTTCTCTACCCACCCTCTACTTGCAGCAAACGCAGGGTTATGAGGTTGTATCCCAATTTTAGCTTTCTCTTGCAACAATAACACTGAAACCGGAGCATGTAGGTCTAGCAATTTCAGCACCCATGAAACTAGTTCATCCTCTGCTTCTTTAGGATAAGTTAGGGGTCTATCTGCTCCAGCGCGATTCCCTTTACTTGATAATTTGACATCGCGTATCGTGGGCTTGACTATTTTTCAAACCGTTGACTCGTTCAAAAAGAATGATCTGGCTGTTTCAGTATAGTTCTCAGTTGTCAAAAATTGTTCTCTGATTTCTTTTTTTTTTCTCTTTTCGGTAAACCTTTTACGTGGGACTTTAACCACATCACCATTTACTCTGTTTTTATTCAGGTAGAAGTTTGTCACTATTGCATTTTGTTTTTCATAATGGTTCACTAACGTATTATACTCGTGGTTTTTCTGTAGCATGATAGCCAGGTGCTCACTTGATACATTCTTTGTTGGTCTTCCAACGGGCCTTTTTTTAGGAATCGATGAAAGTAACGTATTTATGATAAAAAATATAAGAAATATATAGAAGAATGATTTAACTTTTTCTAAAGTATTGATCTTTTTGCTAGCAAAAGACATATTGACTGCTGTGCTTTGAACTTACCTCTAACAAAGATTACATCAGTACTTGCATCGTTAACTTTGTCATTTTTATCAGCTTTATTGAAAAATGAAGTAATACTTGTTTGAAATTTTCTTTTTTTTGTTTACAACGTTATTAAAGTATCCAAGTAAAATTGTTTGAGTTGCCATTTCTCCGTAAGATTTTGGTGACGAAAATAAAATAAAAGCGTGTGGCTTGAAGCATCAAACTCAGGTTTTAAACTCCATCAAAAAATTCGATTGGAGTGTAATCGTTCGATCAAATTAGCTTCGAATACCAAAACATTCTATGGGACATAGGATAACAAAAATAATACATTTCAACGACAGACATCTATATATTAGAAAAAAAATGGTTGATTCGTTGTTTAATTATGCATTAATCAAAGTCGTTATTGTTGAAATTCCTATCATTATAGAAAGGGAATTGTGGTGCAATGCTGCATTGGGGGCTATTTTATCTATCAATCACAATGGGATGCAGAAGGAGTAATATGACAACTGCCCCTGAGAACAGACCTGGTGCTCTTGTCAAAGATAAATATGCAATAGCAGTGGAAAATAATGGGCAAACAGTTGGAAACATACCAGAATTTTTATCCAAATTAACATTCTTCTTTTTGAAATACGGCGGAAAACTTTTAGGTAAAAGTTAATGGGCCAAGAAGATATTCTGCTGACCTCAAAAAGGGGGTTTGGAGATACCAGCTCAGTTTTACTTCAACTCTTCGAATGAGAAATTGTTTTGTCAAATGAAACAAAAGGTATAACCTGAGATAGAAACATTTGAAAAGCAGAGAGGAGGAATCGAAGAAGAAAAGAAAAGAGTCCAAAAAACGGAAAACACAAAGAATAAATAAATAAAATGAAATAAAAAAAATGAATATTAAGATTGACATGTACACTAACTGGATATCAAATATTAATAAAATTTTGATATATATACAAATATATCAAATATAGTTTTGAGAAAATTTTTGTCTGCCTTTGGGGTTCAAAGGGGTCTTGTACAACTTTCAAAANTTTTTCTGTAGCATGATAGCCAGGTGCTCACTTGATACATTCTTTGTTGGTCTTCCAACGGGCCTTTTTTTAGGAATCGATGAAAGTAACGTATTTATGATAAAAAATATAAGAAATATATAGAAGAATGATTTAACTTTTTCTAAAGTATTGATCTTTTTGCTAGCAAAAGACATATTGACTGCTGTGCTTTGAACTTACCTCTAACAAAGATTACATCAGTACTTGCATCGTTAACTTTGTCATTTTTATCAGCTTTATTGAAAAATGAAGTAATACTTGTTTGAAATTTTCTTTTTTTTGTTTACAACGTTATTAAAGTATCCAAGTAAAATTGTTTGAGTTGCCATTTCTCCGTAAGATTTTGGTGACGAAAATAAAATAAAAGCGTGTGGCTTGAAGCATCAAACTCAGGTTTTAAACTCCATCAAAAAATTCGATTGGAGTGTAATCGTTCGATCAAATTAGCTTCGAATACCAAAACATTCTATGGGACATAGGATAACAAAAATAATACATTTCAACGACAGACATCTATATATTAGAAAAAAAATGGTTGATTCGTTGTTTAATTATGCATTAATCAAAGTCGTTATTGTTGAAATTCCTATCATTATAGAAAGGGAATTGTGGTGCAATGCTGCATTGGGGGCTATTTTATCTATCAATCACAATGGGATGCAGAAGGAGTAATATGACAACTGCCCCTGAGAACAGACCTGGTGCTCTTGTCAAAGATAAATATGCAATAGCAGTGGAAAATAATGGGCAAACAGTTGGAAACATACCAGAATTTTTATCCAAATTAACATTCTTCTTTTTGAAATACGGCGGAAAACTTTTAGGTAAAAGTTAATGGGCCAAGAAGATATTCTGCTGACCTCAAAAAGGGGGTTTGGAGATACCAGCTCAGTTTTACTTCAACTCTTCGAATGAGAAATTGTTTTGTCAAATGAAACAAAAGGTATAACCTGAGATAGAAACATTTGAAAAGCAGAGAGGAGGAATCGAAGAAGAAAAGAAAAGAGTCCAAAAAACGGAAAACACAAAGAATAAATAAATAAAATGAAATAAAAAAAATGAATATTAAGATTGACATGTACACTAACTGGATATCAAATATTAATAAAATTTTGATATATATACAAATATATCAAATATAGTTTTGAGAAAATTTTTGTCTGCCTTTGGGGTTCAAAGGGGTCTTGTACAACTTTCAAAATTGCCCTCAATGGTTCTTTTCTTATGGAGTGCTTGAGAACACTATTCTTTGCAAATATTTGTTCAAGAAATGATATTTGTGATTGTTTTAGACACTTCAGAAGATAGATATGAGATTATTATTAAATAACAGAAAATAAATAATGCTGGACCATACATAAGGCGTTTGTAAGGGGTCCTTCTGACTACGTTATTAGACAGGATTACCAGCTATTCTGAATAAAAAATGAATGACGTGTATTTTTAACAAGGCTTCATTTCCACGTTTTGTTCACCTTGACGATTATGAAATTTTATTGAAGATTTTCTGAAGTATTGAAGTCACCCTGGCTCTCGTTTGGCATGATGTTAATTTACTGATCAGCTTTAACTCTCTAATAATCTTGAAAATTCTGAACTTTATGGACTCAGAGGAAGCCATAGATGTTAGAGCTTTAGCATGTCATGAGTCGTAAGCTTTTTCTGAGCTACGTTTCGAGAGATACTTCTCCCATCGTCAGGCTGCCGAGCCTGACGATGGGAGAAGTATCTCTCGAAACGTAGCTCAGAAAAAGCTTACGACTCATAACATGATAAAGCTTTAACTCTGTCATCCCGAACTTTTTTCCCACTGGTTCTTGACATGGAATCGAGGAGCAAGCAAAAAATGAGAGTTGCCTCCTTAGGTCAGTTTTTACGTCAATTTAAAAAAAAATTTAAGCCTGCTGAGCTGGTTATTCTTATACTTTCGTACCTTTCGTACCAAACTCCTGGTGAGCAGTTTGCTCGTCAGTAAGGGAAGTTCGACATCTTTCGGCACAGAACTCTGTCGGAATACATCTGCTGCTCGTTGACCTCGTCGAGGGAAGTCTCTTTCTCATGCAGGTAGTCATCTATATATTGGTGCCACCTTTTGCGAGGTCTACCTGTAGGTCTCACAGCGTCTATAGTGTATCGCATGGCCTGTCGTGATACATGGTCAGACTCTCTTCTCATCACATGGCCATACCATTTGAGTTGCATAGATTTGATTCTGTCAGATATAATTGGTATTTTCAGATCCTTACAGAGATCTTCGTTACGTTTCCTGTCTCTACGATTTACTCCATGGATAAGACGTACCACGCGCATGTCTGCTGCTGTTATTCTCGACATGTTTCTCTTTGTAATGGTCCATGTTTCTACACCATGTAGAAGTATAGGTCGCAGGATTCCAGTGTGTATAATTTTCTTGGCCTTTTTAGGTACATCCTTATCCTTTAGTAATCGGTAGAAGCATCCAACGTTCTGTGAGAACTGGCTAAGTCTTTTTGTGATTTCTATGTCTATCAAACCATTCTCTCCCACCGTACTCCCAAGGTATTTGAAAGTCGTTACTTGGTTTAGCACAACATCAGACAGTACTATCCTGCAGTTGATTGGTGAGCGACTTAGTACCATCACCTCAGTCTTTTTTGTATTGAGTTTTAGCCCATATTTTGAGAAGGTGTTATCCCATTTCAACATGATAGTTTTTAGATCTTCTTCGCTTTGAGCCAGTTGCGCGATGTCATCCGCATATGCTAAACGTTCATGTCTGGTTGGTTCTCAGCTACCTCTTTGATTACAATGTCAAGATACAATATGAAGAGAAGGGGTGAGAGAACGCTCCCTTGTCTGACGCCTGATGTTGTGTCGAACTACAGTTCTTCATCACTACCGGTGGCTACCCTGTTCTGGTTATGCTCATATAGGCTGGTAATAGCTCTGAGCGGGATGTGTTGGTAGACCATACTGTCCCATGGTTTCCCAAAGAGCTTCTCTAGGCACTCTATCAAATGCTTTCTCGAGGTCTAAGAATGCAATGAAGAGTGGTCTATTGAATTCCCAGTGTTTATCCATGATTCGTCTGAGGGTAAAAATCATATCGGCAGTGCTTCTTCCTTGCCGGAACCCATGTTGCCATGGTCCAAGCTTGTCTTCCACAATCGACCTGACTCTTCTTTCCAGAATCGTCTCGTACAACTTAGTCACATGGTTTAACAACGACACTCCTCTGTAGTTTTCACATTTCTGCTTGTCACCTTTGTTTTTGTATATTGAACAAATGATGGCCTTTCCCCATTCGGCTGGGACCTTCCCGCTATTATAAGCCAGTTTGAAGATTTTAGTGAGGCATGCGGTTGTTAGTGGTGTTCCCCATTTGTAAAGGTCATTGGTTAGTAGGTCTGTCCCAGAGGCTTTTCCATTCTTGGCTGATTGCAGTGCTTCCTCAACCTCTATTTCCTCAATGGTGTTTCTAATTGCTTCACCTGCTACTTCAGTGGTGTACCATTCTGTTCTGCCATGAAGTACTTGCATATTTCCACTGGGGTTGAGCAGATTGCAGTAATACTTCATCCACGTGGCGTCAATGTCCGCTTGTACTGTCAGTAGTTCATCATTGTCTGGGTCTTTTATATTGTATACCTTTTCATTGTTACCTTTTCTGTATGTCTTTGCTAAGTGGTATATGAGGTTTTTGTTCCCCTGGAGATCTTGTTCGATATCCGAACAGAGATTCTCCCAGGCTTCACGCTTTGCTTCTCTTTTGATCGAAATACATCTGTTCCTGGCAACAGTGTATTTCTCTCTATGTTCTGGCGTCCGGTGATTCATCTACTCTCTAAATGTCCTGACTTTGGTCTTAACTGCTTCAGCTACTTCTTCATTCCACCATGGTGTTCTTCTCTTTTTGGACAAGCTTCTGTATCTATAACAAATTGAGTCTTCGATAGCCAACTTGATGTTAGTAACAATGTATGTCCATTCTGTTTCTACATCTCCTTGTCCATGTGAGGGTTCTGCTGAAGCATTTTCAAGTGTTTCCAAAAACTTTCTCTGATTCTCCTGGACGCACATCTCTCTATGGTTTATCTGTTTCACTTTAAGTATTGGTTTTACTTTCAATGGCTGTATTCTGGTTTTCAAGATCACAAGCCGATGGTCTGCATCCATAGATTCTGATGGTATTGCCTTGACATCGTTAACAGATGTATGAGTTGTTGTTAAGAAAAGGTCTATCATGGTCTTCCTCGTATAAGTTTGTTGTTCACTGTTCCATGCGTACCAGGCGTATTTGTAGCTGTCTTGGTGCTTGAAATAGGTGTTCATAATTGTCAAGTTGTTATTGCTGCAGAAATCAAGTAAGTTGGATCCTTCTTCATTTTGTTCCCCTATTCCAAAATTTCCAATGCAATGTTCGTATCCCTCTCTGTTAGTTCCTACATGCGCATTGATATCCCCCATTACTATAATCTCCTCGTCAGCGTTACAACTATCTATTGTGTCCTGTAATAGTTCATAAAACTGTTCTTTCTCTTCTCTTGGTCTACCTTGCTGTGGAGCGTAAACTTGTATGATTCCCAGTTTCTGTGTGCTTGTTTTGATGCTGATTTTTAATAGTCTGTTGGATATCTGGTCAATTTTTGTGATGTATTTTCCAAGTTGCTCACATACAACAATCGCTACCCCATGTCTTCCTGAAGATTCACCACTTCCTAGGAAGATGTAATTATCATGCAATGTTGCTCGTCTATTTTGTTTCTCCCTGGTTTCTGATACCTCAACTAGATGCAAGTTCCTTCGTTTCATCATCATAACAACCTCTTCTTTACTATTTATAGTGCCAATGTTAATAATCCCAATACGCAGTCCGTTTCGTTTCCGGGTCATTTTCCTGTGGGTCAGTCCGTTTATTTTTTCCCTTCGGGTATTTGTAGCGATATTTTCTTCACCAGTGGCTTGCTGGGCTTATCTTGGCTATTCTTATACTGACTAAGGAAAATGAATAAATCTCTTTTTAATCGATCATTGAAAAATCAAGAAGGGTTTGTAAACAAGTAGCGTTTTTCAACAATTGCTACATTATGACGTCTCTTCACCTGGTTGTTTTTCTCTTCTCTTATGCCCGATCCTCTTAGAGTGCAATTTAACTTTTAATTTGTCAATTTCTATTCTAACTGCTCCACACCCGTGCATCCACTTTCTTTGTTCGTCTGTTTGTCCATCTCCCCCCCCCCCCCTTTCTCTCTCTCCCTCTCTCTCTCTCCCTCTCCCCCCCCCTTTTTTTTACTTTTTCTCTTTTTTTCTAAAAGGAGTGTTTAATTCATAAAAGCTGTTTCTTTAGTGATAAAGAAAGACAGTAATTTGGTAAAATCCAAAATCCAACCAGCATTTTACACTACCTGGATTATATTTCCCAATCAAAAGATGAGGCATGAGAATCACGATAAACCCAATTCCCACTAAAAACATTCCAATTCCTAAACTGCGAGGACGGTTTCGAATACCAAAATAGCTCACTGGAAGCATGACTATTAAAGCTGCAATATCATAGGAGCCAGTGACAATTCCAAGCTGAGCGCTAGAAGAGATGAAAACACATGAAATTAAAAATATGTTGAATATAATACTTAAAAGAAACATGACTGAAAACCCTTCAGTCTACATGCACGAGCCTAGTATTTGATTTTTTTTAATTTATCACTGAGTAAAGAAAGGTCTATAAAAATAATTGAACATGACTGAGCAAAGAAGTGTCCATAAAAAACTCTCAACTTCACTTAATACATAGATGGGTACCCATTAGGTCTACATTCAACTCAGTTTCAAAATTAACCAACTTTTTGTTCTGTTATACAATGGAGAACGCGTACAGGGCACGCATTAAAGACTAGTCTATTATGTAAATTGTCTATAACGAAAAGATAAATCGTCCAAGAACAAGAACAAGGAGAATACAAAGATGTAGAAGCGAGGCAATACTTGCTGGCGCTTGAAAATTAAAATTGAAAATAGAAAAAATAAGGTTGATGTAAACAGTCCCTCTGATTATCATTGCTATCCGATCGAACAACGGAGCAGTGGACCCCATAATCTTCAGAGGGTCATTTAAAAAATCTAGTATTATAACTAGTTGCATCACTCTTTCCTCGGGTTTATTTATTGATTAGCAAATTCAAATAAGAACAAAAGCACCATAGAGCATAACGACTTTCCCTTCATGATGGAAGCATCTCATTCTCGCAAGTAAAAGGTCGTGGAAAATTGGATATATGGTATTTTAAGGGGGCGGTTGGAATGATAAAAAAAAAACGAAAAAAAGAGATAAATCGTAGCAGATGACACTCACATCAATGCCTCTGACTTTTTATGGGCTTTTGTTTTGACTAGCTTACTTATCTTTCTATTCTTTTCAAAGAGTTAAAAGATGACTGACTTGACAAAATTGATTGATACATCCTTATTACAGAGCGGGTTATCCCCTTTTGATGTTTCTTTTCCTATTTCTCTTGCGGTGGTTGCTTTTTTCAGGTATTTTGTAGGATAGATTCTGCGTACGGTAGCCACTGTTACGGAGAGCATCTTCGTATTCTGCTTTGCCTGGTCAAAATTGCTTGATTTGAAGAGTTCTTTGCGAGTCTATCGTTTATAGAGATCGGAAGTTATCTTAGTATGTTCGCGGGATGGTTTGACGAGGTATGAACATACTGCAGGTGGTCGTTTGGCTTTTTATATGGTCTGAAAGTGCCGGTGGTCAAATCTAGGGTAACATCCAGAAAGTCAACCATTTCCAGGTTAGCATTAATATCGATATCAAATCCAATGTCTTTGAAGATCTTAATGATTTCTTTATGTTCGATGTCTGCAGTCTTCTTGGTTGAATTACAATTTCAAAAAGAAACTGGAGCTGGAACATATATGATGTCCAGAAGAGGATCACGAAATTATACGGCATTAGTTTTGGACTGGGGTAGACTAAAAATTAACACACGTTGGGCAGACAATCATATAACCTAATCTGAGGGTGTAAATCGAGATACACAGTTTATTAACATTTCAAAGGAATTGGAGTGGCCAGATTATTAAAAAAGATCCACATTTATTCACAAGTATTGACGAAGGGCAGAAACAAATGGAGGAGAAGCAAGTTTTGATTCGACAACGTCATGCTTGAGCGTCAACGTCATCTTTGAGCGTCACCATCATGCTTGAGCATCAACGTCATAGCGCAACAAAAAGATGAGAAGAGATCACCGGTCTCCGTTATTTGTCCAGATTTTTCTATCCTGTTTCTCCTCCATAATGCATAAAAAAGTCATTGTTTCAGCACGAAGACTGTTAAAAGACAGAGCTAAAGAGTGTCTTGTTCACATAAAGGCGAGAAGAAAAGAGCATACAGCCTTGGACTCAAAACTACTGCTGTCAAGTATGCACAAGCTAATGCTGCACGAAGTGCTATAAATAAATTGAAAATAGACCAAAAAATGTTAGAAAATGGCGTAAAATGTTCAAGCTTTATCAGTCACTTAGGAAAAATTAGGGGGTGAAAAAGAAGAGGAATAAATGATAAGGAATGAAGATAGAGGGAGAAAATTACGGATTTAAATTAGAGGGAACCATTTCTTAGTTGGATCCATGACCGTCGAGCTAACAATTTTGAGAGTTCCTTACATACGTATTATAAGAAAGACTACAGTAATCCGCAATGACCAGGCTAAAAATGATTCAGAGGTGCAATAAAGATTTGTTGCCAATCAAGTATAGCTTAAAAATAAAATGCAAAGAGACTGCCTTTCATTAAGAACAGTAACTACAACTGCTAAATAAATATCCCTCCCACATAAAAGTTAGTAGGATACGTATTGGTGTTTAGAATATTATCTCACCAGTTAAGTATGAGGTGAGTTCCGCCGTAGTAATGGATAAAATTGGTGTTTGGGCAGATATGACATCTCCAACTACATTAGAGGCTAATGGATAAATGGGTATTTCACTAAAGATCACAGTGTACTAAAGAGGGTAATTAATGGTCATAATGAAGATGTTTCAAACAAAAGCACATATCAACAAAAACTGAGAGGTTAAAAATGGGACAATCATGAATTACATACATATTCTGGGACGGTGTTGAGCTATAACTCGGAGCATAAAAACCTGAATTTTAAAGAAGGTTACAAATTGGGACAAAAGTTTGCGTGAGAGCACTAGTTTTTGTAATATTTTATACCTTTTCCTATCATTCCTATCATGTCCTTCCAAAGTCTATCATGATTGTAACCACATAAGTTTCTTAAAACCATTTTATGTTATCATATATATATCATATATCCTATCAAAACCTATCATGATTGTAACTGAATACGATTCTCATAACCTTTTTATGTTATCATATATATCATATGTCCTCCCAAAACCTATCATGATTGTAACTGAATACGATTCTCATAACCTTTTTATGTTATCATATATATCATATGTCCTCCCAAAACCTATCACAATTTTAATTGCATAACATTCTCATAACCTTTTTATGTTATCATATATGTATCATATAACCTACCAAAACCTATCATGATTGTAACCGTATGAGATTCTTATAACCTTTTTATATTATCATATAGATATGTGTCATATAAAATATCAAAACCTATCACAATTGTAATTGCATAACATTCTTATAACCTTTTTATGTTATCATATATATATATATATATATATATATATATATATATATATATCATATATCCGATCAAAACCTATCATGATTGTAACCACATAAGATTCTTTTAACCTTTTCCTGTTCTTATGTTATTGCAACTACCGTCAATAAAAGGCTTTAGGTGAAACTAGATTTCGAAGAAAATACGTCACTGCATTCAACATCCTATGAAATGTTTACAATAAAATAAACCCTGGTAACGTTTATTAGAGGAATCACGATATTTCTGATTGGATACTTAAGTATGTATAAGCACTATATACACTTCAATCCACTTACCTTGAAAGGGAGAATCTCCGTTCTATAGTAGGAATAGCAGGTGAGTAAAAGCCATTGACAACAGTCGAAAGAACCAAAAAGTATAACGATATTGTACATAACAGCCATTTCGATGAATTAAAAAACCGTAACCATTTGGGCCTCCAATTAAAGAAACCCCATGTGAAAGAACGTCTCACTAGTTCATTACTGGTGTCATTATAATTACTCTCCATCTGAAATGGAAGCAAACACGATGCTTCCTTGTAGCTGAGGTAAAAAAAACGACGCTAAGACACGACAGTAAATAAATCCTCCTTCTTAAGTTGGTTCTTAGACAGCATGATTGTCTTGGACTTGAGCGAGCCTGACGTTACAGGGTTGTCGAAGGCATTGAATATCTGTATTGTTTTCTGGAGGTATATCTACAACCAGGGTTAGTGAAGCAGAAACCTTCCATAGCAGTCATTAATAAATTTTTCATTGTCTTTGATTCGTGCAGTACAATAAAGGAAAAAGGGGTCCAAAGATAAACAAAGAAGAAGTTTATGATTGAAATAGCGAGAGCATGCCCCACTTTTTCTGAATGAAAGAATTTATTCAGGGGAAATTTTCATATAGAGCCGTGGCTTAATGGTTAGTGCACTGCACTAACCATTAAGCACACGGGGTTCGATTCCCCGAGCTGTCGAGGAGAATTTGGAACTTTGCGAAAAGAAAAAGCCATTGGTTGGCGTCAGGAAGGGCATCCGGCCAAGAAATTCCTCACTGCCAAATCAAAGTCCCTGTAAAGGGCACCGTCTGAGCCCCAATTGCTGGGGAATAATGACGTTAAAACTAAAAAAAAAA
>RDPX01000109.1:1427159-1449175 GCA_003991215.1 Morbakka virulenta | reverse complement strand
AAAATTAAAAAAAAAAAAAAAAAAAAAAAAAAAAAAAAAGTGTAGGTTTGTCATACACAGAGAAAAGGGATGAATATCAGAAATTGAAATGCGACATTAACTCCTTGTAGTGATTCGTACACTTATCCTTAAGTATTCAGGGACATTCTCTCGAGAGCATGGAGAACATCATTTTAGCTTACTCGCAACATCTAATTCTAAGTTTCTCTACTGTTAAGATACACCCACTTCTAAAATTATTATACTTCAATCAAATATGAAAACGAGCGTCTCTTTGCTCAACAAAACAAAAGCAAGGGTTCAGGGGGTAAATCGCGACATACTGCCCTGGATTGATCGCTACAACGATCAATATAAATCGAAAAGTCAAAGTAAAAATTCTTAACGAAGTGCCACCTGGTCTTAGCGTCTAATTTCTCCAATCGCTTTAGCGTCTGTTCTTGGTCTTTTTCTTTGATCTTCTACATTGTTGTTCTACAACTCCCCCTTTTTTCTGCTTGTCAACATCCTCTCTATTTCTGTCTTCAATTTGTCTTACTTCCATAGGTATCAAATGCTTTACACGTTTTAAATTGACTGTTCGTTTATCATTGTTCATAACTTTCACTGTAGCAATTCTTGCGATTCCATCTGGTCCCTTAATTACATTTTCATCTTTGGCTAATTTTCAAAACATAAGACGTGAACTTTCATCCTTCAACAACACCATTTCACTAATTCGAATTTTGTTTTCCTTTTGAAATAGATCGTTTTTCATAGTTCGTTCGCCTAAATTTAACAAGTAATTTCTTTTCCAGGATTTCTGTGAAATTTTCAATTAGTTTCATATGATGTTTTGCTCCTTTTTTAACGCCTTTGTAGTGTTAACAACATCGTAATATGCATCCGACTGTAAAGTCGTTATTCGCCGTCCATATATTAAACGGGATGGAGTAAGAGCATAAGTAACTCATGCATTGTCATTTCAAATACAGCTTCTCGGTCGATTATTAACTATACATTCAATTTTGATCAAAATGGTGGTCAATTCGTCATGCGATAACATTGCTCTACCGATTGTTTTTCTCAAACACAATTTTACTATACCAATCATTCTTTCGTAAAATGCTCCAAACCAGGGTGATCTTTCGGGAATAAATCTCCATTCAGCGCCTTTTTTGGTCAAGAAGTCTCTTGTAATGTTGGATCTAGTAATTCTTCAAAGGTGTAAAACTAGACTTAAACACGCGCTTGTTATAGATAGTAGTAAAAGGCCTATACTTTTACAATCAAAACATTACTTTACAACTTTGACTATTCGTCAAGTACATGCAAATTCAGGACATAACAGTATTTCGTATACATTTGGTATACCTGTCGAGAAAGGTTTTAGATTTTACGAGGGAGAAGAAGTGTAAAATCCAAAACCTTTCTCGACAAGCTGATAATGTATACGAAATACTTTTATGTCCTGAATATGCATGTACTTGACGAATACTCAAAGTTGTAAATTAATGTTTTGATTGTAAAAGTATAGGCCTTTTACTACCATCTATAACAAGCGCGTGTTTAAGTCTAGTTTTACACCGTATAATACCTTCTTCGTCGATAAATAATGCGAAATCGCGAATTAAATTTGGTGGTTTTACTCGACGATTATAATTTTCCAAATACGCCTCTTCGTTGGCAAACGACTCGCTTTTACGACCCTTAAAATCAAATTCTCCTGCACAGTTTTTTTCGTTTACTCTCAAACTTTCTTGTAATTCCTCGGAAAAGGTTTCTTTCTTGACCCGTCGCTTCAAAATCTCGATAAAACGCAGAACTGGTGCAAATGTTCTGACGAGGCACGTTTTCGAACTAAATCTTTTAAATTCAGTAACTTTAGATTCAGATAATGTTTCGACAGTTAGCGCATTCGTAACCTTTGGTGTTTTTTTAATTGATTCATCATAAGCTTCCTTTGTTTCGAAAGTGTTCTGAATTTTGGGCCATTTTGATTTTTCTTCTTTAAGAAACTGTGGGCCTTTCATACAAACTTCGCTCTTTATTAATTCGTTGGCATTTAACCCCCGGAAGGGTAAATCTGCAGGATTAATCGCACCCGGATAGAAACTCCAATTTTCAATCGATGATAAATTTCGAAACTGGCTAAGGCAGTTTTGTACATATTGCTTTCAAACTCTCTTATTTTTAATCCAGCACAAGGCAACGCTTGAGTCAACCCAGTAAAAACAATTACGTTTAATTTTCATGTATTTTTCCAACGATTCCTTTATTGTTTTCATCAATTTTGTTAAAAGTTGTGCCCCTAAAAGCTCTGAACGTGGTCTTGTTTGTTGCTTCAGTGGGGTAATGCGTGCCTTAGATGTTATCAGATTTACACTAACTGTGTTGTCTTGGTATCGAGTAAGAAAATACACTGCACCTGCGAATGCTTTGGAACTGCTATCAGAAAATCTGTGAAGCCTATTCTCGAGTTGTAGCAAATTTTGTAAAAAGGCATCTAGGCAATCGCAAGTCTTGTAATCTATTCAAGTCGAAAATAATTGAGCAAAATTTCATTCGCATGTCCCTTTGTAATCCATCATCCCAGTTCGCATTTTCAGTACAAAGATCTTGAAACATTTTCTTCAGTTTCACTGTGAAAGTGCAAAGAAATCCGAGTGGGTCATAAATCTTTGCTGTCACCTTCAAGACAGATCGCTTAGTGTGCAGTAATGAATTTGCGTAAGATATCAGTTCATTGAAATCAAAACAAAACTCGTCGGAACTGATGTCCCAATTTAGGCCTAAAACCTTCGTTTAGTTTTCTCGTCGTAAATCGTTTTCGGTCCAAAAACCTCCTTCGTAAAGGTTCGATCATCTTCGGTTAGTTTCGCTTTGTAATTTTCCTTCTCGTCATTTTCTTCGTTACAAATTAATTCAGAAAGCTAGGGCAAACTGCTAACCCATTTTTGCAGTCGAAAAGATCCAAAATTCATAGTGTTTTTGGACGTTTTGTACAAGTTAAATCCCTCTTCTACTTAATCTGTACCTCCTAGAAAATCATCCACGAATAACTGTGATCTAAGTGTATCAACAGTCCGAGGCTCGGTTTCTTCGAATTTTTTCAAGTGTTCATTGATAATAAAACCAAGTATCGAGGGGCTTGGTTTCAATCCAAACATTAAACGGCAAAAACGATACCGTTTCAGTGCGGGGTTTCCCTGCTCTGCTGACGGGGACTGGTACCACAAAAAACGGAGTGTGTTTCTGTCGCTTTCATCGATCGAAATTTGTAGAAAAGCCTTTTCCACATCGGCGACTAACGCTATCGGTTTAGCTCTAAATCCAGTCAAAATATCAAAAAGTGGGGGTATAAAATTAGGCTCATTGTCTAAATAACCGTTCTCTGAGAGTTCCCTATCAGAGGTTTTTGCTGATCCGTCAAAAGCTATGCGCAGTTTCGTTGTTTCACAGTCTTTTCTACATACCCCATAATGTGGAATAAAATGGCAATCATTATTTTTGTAAGATTCATTGGTTTGTTCTGTTTTAGGAACCTCCTCAATTATTCCAATTTCCTCCTGCTCCTGAATAATTTTATTATACTCTTTTAATATATCAGAATGTTCCTTCAATCGTGAATACAGTGAATTTAATCGATTAAGAGAAAGGTTATAATCAATAGGCATAGATTCAATCTCAACTTCCTTCCAGGTATGTCCTACTTTATAACGTACCCCATCAAACGAAATTTTCTTTAGGCAGGGCTTGTCCTGTTCAAATTTTGGGTCATCAATAATACCAGTAGAATCTGTTTCCCAGAATCGTTTCAATTCAGATACGATTGGATTGTGATTACCCTGACTTAATTCAGGTGCGTTAATAACCAAATTTCTAACTGATGCCAAATTTACGTTTGATTTCTTTACTGGTCCTGAAATTACCCATTCTAATTTACTGCTTACTGCTATGGGGCCTATTTTTTCTCCAATTACATCCCCATTTACAATTTCCCAATACATGTCACCCCCTATCAAAATAACGACTGGCTCCACTTAAAACTCAGTCCAGAGGATCTTCTAATTCTAAATCTTTCAAGTGGGGGTAATCTGACAAATCGATTTTTGCAGGTAAAGGTGTACAGATTTTAGGAAAACTTAATGTTTGTATTTCAATACACTTCCCTCCCTTAAACAACAAGTAAAACGTTACCAAACTACACCCATTTTCGATACCTTTTCTCCTCCAAAGATGTTAAGGTGAAGGGTCTTCTGCTTCACTGGCTCAAGCTTCAGCCTTGTTTTCAATGATTCAGTGATATATGATTGCTGACTTCCATTATTCAATAAAACACGTATTGATATTCCCTTCGCGTCACCATCTTTGAATGCCATCGTCTTCGCTGTTTGTAATAATACCACCGATTTCCCCTTCGATCTTGTCAATGTCGATGCGCTCGTAATTTTTTCCATCTCGTTGGTTTGTTGATCCTGTGTTTGTCTTGATTCATGTTCGTAGACTGACTGATGATGCTTACCTTCGCAATGTTTACAAAGTTTGTTGAATCTGCATGGGGTCTTTCGATGTCCGTGACGTAAACAAACAAAACATCTACCTTTCTGCTTCAAAATGCTTACTCGTTGGCTGATATCCTTTATTCTCATTACAATAAACCGAATTAATGTTCGGTTTTCGTTTCTCCACGTCGGCATAAAGTGTCGAAGCAGTGTTCCTTACCGATGGGTTTCTCGTATTTGACGATAATTGTACTAGCTCATCATTGACCTTGATGCTTTCGCCAACTTCTCGGGCTTCAACTTCATTTTCCAACAACTCAAGTAATTCCTTCAAAGACCAAACGTCACTCGATGTTCATCTTGCCACTTGTACGCGTATATCGGCTGGCAGCTTTCCCATAAGTACCGAAATAAGTCCTGCTCCATTATTTTCACTTGGAACTCCCAAGCTCTCCAAGCTTTTTAGATGAATGCTGATCTTATCGAATAAATATCGTAGTTGGTTTGGTTTCTCTCCGGTACACGGTCTCAATTTTAATAGCTCTTCCATATGTGCTGTTATTATCATCTGACAATTCCCATATCGTTTCTTTAGCATTTTTTTGAAAGCATCGTAATTCTTTTCCATAATTTGTAAACCATCGACAACTCGTGTCGCTGCGCCTTCGTGATAATAAACCAAATAGTTGAATTTCTCAATCGTCGGAATGTTTTCGATTTTATAGATGGCTTAAAAATGAAGGCTTCTCACCCATCCATCACTTGATGGTGTGTGATCACTCGATAATAATGATAATAATAATGATGATGATAATAATAATAATGATGATGGTGATGATAATAATAATAATAAAAATAATGATGATGATGATGATAAAAGTAATAATGATTATGATACTAATAACAATAATAATAACAACAATAATAAACGTCATAGAGCTGAACATTGAGCATAATATTGGTGGTCTCCAAAAGTCTGCCTTACTGGGAACTGTACACATTCTGCGAAAAGTTCTCAGTATCTAAAATACCTTCAGTGTCTCAAGTCCAGTGAAATGGATGCTGATGACGCTGAGGATGACAATACCAGAAGTTACCATACTGTGCGAATCAGAATAAACGTCATTATTATTGATGTAGAACTGCATCCGATTGTTGAGTTTCGAATGTGGCGGATAAGGTTACCCTTTGCCACAACTACCTCCAGGTAACGGTTGGGCAAGGTAGAGCTTCTTTTGGGCTACACTAAGATGTTAAAATACCAGGTTGTCGTCTGATGGTGTCAAATCGGTCTCATGTAAAGGAAACTTTGTTAACATGGTTCCAGGGCTTCGTCGTCTAATGAGGTTAGTTAAATTTGTGTACTCAACAATAAATTTCGCTTTTGTGACCAGAGATTTAAAACTTGAATTTAATTCGTTGTGCAGTCTTGTTTTGGACCTTTGCAAATGTTTACAAATTTGAAATCTCAGTGTAACTTGTAAAATTAAACTGCTTAACTATCTACACGTTGTGGAAGTAAACAAAGTGTAACAAAGTTGTAGAATGAAATTTCAGGTTGGTGACTAGAAAGGCACACCTGACCAAGAGAGATTAGACTCTAGCTTTTTTAGATTTTCTTCAGTCCATCACCTGGAGAATGTCGGATAGAAGTCTCTTTAAAGGTAGATAGACTCCTTTGAGATTTTTAAAGCAAATTAATCTAGCTTGCTAGGCAAATAGATATCCCTCGTCGGTAAGGATAAAGTGAATTTAGCTAATATGATCAATACTCGAAAAAACTCATACCGCATCGTCCATCGTGCTGGCGAACAAGTAGTGCGTCCTTCAGGAAATCAGAATCAGCTTCAAGTCGAAAAATCTACCTTACTTTTTACTCTCCCATTTCAAATCTGCCTGGAAATTCTAATCGGGATGCTCCCAATCAGAATCTGACAGATGTACCATCTACCATCAGAAAATCAAAAGAAAGAAGACTTAAGAGGGCAAGAGATGAATGTAAAGAAGTTCTGAATGTATTTTACATGGCTCTTGAAAAACCACCAGAAATTAATAGCACAAAAATGAATGTTTAACGTTTGAATAGTGCGTAATCATAATACTCGAAACTGAGAAAGGTGAGGATGTATCTGTTGTAAATGTGGTGAAAATTAATGAATGCATGCAAGAAAATACAATTCTTGCTACTAAATTAAACAATGAAAATGATCTAATTCCAGAAACAGTAGATCAGCACACAACAGTAAAGAAAAAGAACAACTTCCGAAGGTTAAGGTTAACAAGAAGACGGGAAAAAAAAGTTAAAATATGGAAACGAGGCTACGAGACAAACAGTTGAATTTGAAGAGTGTTGTTACCTTACTGAGTTGAATAAACTAAGTTATGCACTGCAAAAAGTACTATATTAACAAAAACAATATTTAAGGAAAACAACTTGAACAAAAACAAAAAAACCTTCATGACAACAAAAGCTCAGTAAAGAAATAGAAATCCTTGGAGGTCAATTGTCTGGTTTTGTTGAAATTGAAAGGGGTAAAGTTGTGAAAACTCGTAGTTCCTGTAAGTTGAAGAAATATATCACCTAAAAATTTCCTGTCTATCAAAAAACGTATCAAACTTCGCCATAGCCTGTCCCAAGCCAGGTTGATAAAGGAGGAGGGCTTGGTCCTCACCTGTGAAAAAACAAACCTTGAAGTCTACAGAAGCAACAAGAAGTAGCCATTCCAGTCAACAATCCTGGCGTGCTGGGAGACATGGCTTATCCTTGAATGTATCTAAGGAAACTCCACACAACAGAATGCCCAGCATATCTCGCGATGCATATATAATGAGTGTGAACGAAAGCCGAGAGGCAGTTTGGGCTCCAAACAACCATATCTTCTCCGCCAAAAGCAATTGGAAAACAAACATCATCTCCCTTAGATCAAGCTCCATCTATATATGTCGATAGTGGTGACCAATGCCATATATGCAAATGGGACATGAAAGTCCATCGGGGGGATTGCAAACAAATTACTGTGTTTCACCAACGTAATCTGCAGCGTACATTAGTAGTAACATAGTGAGATCACATGACGAATGAGAAAATACTTGAACGAACAAAGGAAAAAGCCTCACACATATCAGTAGCCGAGAGGCATTAGAAACTAGCAGGAAACATCTATTGTCTACTACAAGAGAGATTTGGAAGACACGCACTCAGCTGGGATCCAATAACAAGGTGGAGGAAAAGAGGCAGGCCAAAAACGATCTGGCAGTCTACATATAAAGTGGGCTTGTAAATGTAATGAATAAAGACCGAGACCTCTAAAACGATATTATTGTTAATTGGAGTAGGTCTGGAGAAACAGGCTAAAATAAATAACAATAATAATGATAATACTAATGAAAATAATGATAATAATAATCATCATTGTCTTGGGTAAGACTTTAAAATGCACCATGTTGTAGAGTTTTGACATAAGCGAACGAGGTTACCAAATCCCATAACTACTTTTAGGTCACCCTTGGACAAGGTGTAGTACCTGTCAGCCTGCTCCAATACCTTGAAATAGCAGGTTGGCCTCTGGCAGGATTAATTTTGTTTCATTGCTAGGGAAGGCTCTTCAGCCTTGGTTGGCAACCCCCTTAGTGATGATGTCACAAGAAAAGCATCCCTTGGCGGTAAAATAAAAACGTGTTCTGAATTTTAAATGCAAATCAGATCTAAATCATGCCACATCAGTCGTCACGCTGACCAACAAGGAGGAACCAGCATGAGATCAGAAAGTCTGTGGTTGGAACAAACGACTCATCACCGCATGACCCAGAAGGTTACCAAAACATGGACACTCCCAATATTGACCCTGTTGATCCTTAACTCGTTGAAAAAACCCAAAAGAAAAGAAACAGATGGCACCACGAGAGGATTATAAAGATGTCACGATTGCATTCTACAAAGCTCCAGAAAATCCTGTTAAAATATAAAAGATGGCACATATAGGAAAAGATTTCTGTGTTTGCATGGACGCTAAAAGGTTAGGTAATGTGGGAAGGGACCTAATGAAAAATCAAGGCTGATAATAGCAGAAATGAAAAACATAGAGGATACCATTAGGAAAACTGAATTAAATAACAATGAGCCCAAGGAAGAAAACTCAAGAGAAATTAAAGCTATAGTAGAAAAAATGTCAGAAAAGAGATACAGGAAAAAATTAGAAGTGTACAAAATCCATAGCAGGTAATTCCATCACAAACTGTAAGTAAAAATGCATGAAGCCAAGACAACAACTTAGACAAGAAAAATAAGGAAAACTAAAGACAATATATTAAAGGAACTCATTACTAACAAAGAAAAAAACTAACGATCGTAAACCTTTGCCAAAACAACAAATACCGAAAGAAAATGAGAAATGAATGGAGATATATAACACTGAACTAACTGAAATATAAAACTAGAAGAGAGCTCAGCAGCAATATGCTCTTGTAATGAAGTCATATACGCTACTGCTTCAACTTTAATTAAAAGATTACGTATCAACATCAGAGACAAAACACTTCATATTCGAAAGCAACCAGTATGGAAAGTCAAAATTGAGAGAGAAATTGAGGAGTTAAGAGAAATACTGTCGATTATAAAACAAATAAGAGCTAGTAACAATGCTAAGACCAGGAAAGGTAGAAAAGCTAAGCGTAAATAAAACTTAACAGGAAAATAACGAGTTACTCATTACAAAAGAAAAAATTAAGCCGCAAATTCAAATGAAGACACAAAGAGTAAGACGCTATGAAAAACACTCAAAATTGTATCTACAAAATAATATTTTAAAGACAGACGCCAAAGGATTTAACAAAGAATTAGAAAAGCTACCCATTGCAATTGAGGATCTTCTAACTTTGGAAGAAGTAGAACGATTCTTGAGGGCAATTTAGAGTAATGTGAAAACTCACAATGACAATACTGATTGGGTCACAACAAAAGAAAAGCGAATGAGAGACGTACAAACACAACAGTTGGGAAAAAAACCAATTACAGCTTCAAAACTGCCTTTCAAAGATACAAAAATGGAAGTCTCCAGGAATAGATAGACTCCTTAATATTTGGGTGTCTACCTTGCAGGGGCCCAACCTCAAATTAGCATACAACTCATTTGACGTAATGAAGAGCACTCATAAAATGCCTATTTGGCTAAGCCAAGGTGTTATATTTCTCCTTCCTAAGACAGATTAAACAAAAAATCCGTAAAATTACAGGTCAATTACTTGTATATCAACATAGCTAATGCTAACATGAGCAATAAAGCATCTACAAATTTTTAGAAATTAATAAAACATTTCCCCTTGAAGAGAAAGATTGTCATTGTGGGTCATACGGGTGCAAGGACCAATTACTAATAGACAGAATGATGACGATGGAGAATTCTCAAACCAAAAAAAGGCACTTAAATGTAGGCCGGATAGATTATCGTAAAGCCTTGGATAGTGTTACACATGGATCTTAAAAGGAATTAAATTTTGTGAAATCTCTCCTAAAATAATAGGTTTTCTCAAAAGCAGTATGGATATGTGGAAAACTAAATTACAGCTGAACTTTATCAACAAAACGCTGCTTCTAGTGATATCAGCATAAATTGTGGAGTATTCCAAGGAGACTCTTTGTCATCACTTCTCTTTTGCGCTGTTGTGACGAGTGACGTGTCCAAACCACTGTATTTTTCTTCTCTTTATTCTTGAAAGCAACGTTTCCTCGTTGCCAAATTTCTGACAGATTTCATCCTTTACACTCTCGTTTATTCTGTGTGCAGGTTTTGTGTATGGAATGCGCAAAATCTTTCGATAGCATTTCATTTCTAATGCATTGATTCTTTTCTCTGACTATGCATTCAGTGTCCATGATTCACAGCCGTAGTTCATTGTGGCTAATATAATTAATTAAATAATATAAGAACCTTATTTTTGTTTTGGTTGTGATGCCACTATTCTTCAATATCGTGTCTAGCTTGATTAACGCAGTAGTTGCTATTGCAATGCGACGTTTGATCTCAGTTAATGAATTTAGGTTGTAACTAATATCGCTCCCAAGTACTTTAAACAGTTTATTTGTTTAAGTTCCTGGTTTGAATCTAATATTGGTTCATTTAACTCTAGTTCTTCCTTGGCTGTTACCATCACCCTGCTTTTTTCTGAACGTATTTCCATGTCATACTTTCTGGCAGTTGTGTCAAGCCTTTCTGTGAGTTTTGGTAAATCAAGTCAATGTCATCAACAAAGCACAAGTTTGAAACTATTCGTCCATTGACTATAGCACCTCCCTCAAAACTCTCCAGTGCTTCTGTCATAATAAACTCCAAGAAGAGATTGAACACGTACGAAAACAAAACACAGCCTTATCGGACGCCTACTTTCGAGGTCAATCATTTACTTAGTTTTCCTCCAACAAATACTAGACACTTGGCATATTCGTAGAACGACATAATAAAACGAATAATAGTTTTGCTAATTTTGTATTTCTCCATAATTATCCAGAAAGCCTTTGGCCAAACCCTGCCAAAAGCCTTTTTAAAAATAAATAAAATTATGGTATAAAGGTTTCTGGTGTTCTAGGTATTTCTCCGCGAGAATCCTAAGATTGCAAATTTGCTCTTTAGTGCTGCAACCCTCTTGAGATCCAGCTTGCGTATTATCCAGCGCGCCCTTAACCGTTGGTTTCATTCGATTAAGTAAGACATACAGTAAGACTTTACTCGGGTGACTGAATAGACTAATCGTTCTGTTGTTCTCGCATTTCCGTATGCTACCTTTGTTTGGGATTGGAATGATTTTTGACTCCGTTCATTTTGTAGGCCATCTGCCAGTTGCTAGCGTCGTATTGCAGATCTTTAATAGCACATCACTTTTTTTCGCCTCCGTTTTTCATTAGCTCTGCCGGAATGTTGTCTGTTCCGGGTGCCTTATTGCATTTAAGTTTCTTCAGGCCTTCTTTTATTTCACTTCGGAGTACCTGTGGTTCTTCAAATTCTGGTAGTTGCACATTTCGGATGATTTCATCAAGGCATTCATCTGCTGTAAAAGCCTGATGATTGTAAAGCTTTTCGTAGTACTGCCTCCATCTTTCAGATACCTCTTCCAGCTTTGTTAGGAGTTTTCCTTGTTTGTCTTCTACCACTGAGCATTTAGGTTTCCATTCTGATCTGAGTTGTTTTATAATATTATATGCGGCTTTCACTTTGATATGTTGATAGCAATCCTCGACGCTAGAGCACTGTTGATTCATCCATGCTTCTTTTGCCGATTGAATTTCTCCATTTAATTTGTTGTTTGCATCACAGTATTTTTCAGCAGCCTCCTCATTTTCAAAACAGTATCTTTTCAGCTCTCGACTTTTGTCACATGTATCAAGTACTTCATCTGTGATCCAAGGTTTTTTTATGTTTCTTTTCTTACCAAGATGTTTGATCGCAGCTTCATAAATTGACTTTTCAAATTGGAAGGAAAGGTCCTCTGGAGATGTTTCTTGGGGGAGTGGGAGGGGTGCAAATCTCCCTCTATAGTTGCTTGGAAATCTTTCAACACCTGTGGGCCTTTCAGTTTTTCTAGATCATACTTTATACGAGTCATTTGATCTTTCTTTGAAACTTTACGTTTTAGCTTTATTGTCATCATGAGAAGTTCATGATCGCTGTTGATGTCTGCTCCAAGAAAGACACGCGTTTTAGCACCGTTGATGCTTGTTTGACATCTTTTTTGTATCAATATAAAATCAAGTTGGTATTGTGTGATTCCAGCTGGGGGATGCCAAGTGATTGTTCATGTGTTTGCAACCACTAGCTTATGTTCTTTGGCGAACTCAAATAATCGAGTTCCCTTATCGTGGATGTTCTTCAAGCCAAATTTTTCCACAACGGCTTGCCAACTTTTGTAGGCATCTCTACCAATTTTTGCTTGCAAGTCGCCTTGGATAATCAAATATCCTTTCTTGTTGATTCTTTGGACTGTCTTATTCAATTCTTGGTAGAAATGTTCTGTACAGTTATCATCGTACTCACTTGTCGGAGTGTAAATTTGTATGATAGAGAGGTTGAGTGGCTGCCTTTTGATACAGATTGTCATAATTCGGGATGAGATTCGTGTAGACTCTAAAATTGATCGGGTCATGTTCTTGTTAACAATAAAAATAACTCCTCTCTCATGTAAATCTTCTTCGCTACTGAACTATACTTTATGTCCTTTATCAGTTGTAAATTCACCACAACCAGTGTATCTGGTTTCAGCAAGTCCAATGATGTTCCATTTGTACCGCTCTAGCTCATGTTCAAGCTCTTTTACTTTCCCTGTTTCATACATGGTACAGACATTCCAGGTTTCTACTATGAACTCTGTTTTGCACATCTTATTCTTTTCGTTTTGGTTATTCCCAGTAACGTATTTTTCGACCCCACCCTGGGCTACAATGGAGTACGCGGTCGTTTTTAGACCGGGCCTCGACCAATCCGGTATATGATTTCTGTTTGGTGTAAGCATGATAAGTGTTTTCACAGGCGAAAGAACCTGGTGGTCCTCATCTCCTCTCCAGGTATGGATGGCCGTTGGCCCTCAGTTGGTCTCATCCACCCTTATACAGGTCCTTTTTTTGGTCTTGCGGGGTGTCGACACACCCTCCTCATCAATTACACTTGATGGGGTTGTCGGTTTAGTCTCCGACGACCGACTGTTTTCTGTCAAGGCTGCAATTCTTAGCCTTTACTCATATCAAAGAGCTAACCCACAAGACAGTGGAGGAGATCTATACACAGAAATCTATTTAACCCATAGATGGGATCCTCACAGGTGCTACCACTCCGAGCCAGAGCAGACCTGGAAGTAATGACAACTAAGGAGTGACTCCGGACTCCCCAAAGCTTCAAAACTCCCGAACTGATGCCTTGTCACCGGATGTGGTTTAAAGTCATACCCAAGCATCTGTACCAAGCAAGACATCTGTAACTAGCAAGACATAAAGTTGATAAAAGATTAATACAACCAACATTATCCTGCAAATTTACAACTCTAGAACTGTTAAAGTTTTTAGAGACAAAAATGACTAGACGCTTCAAACAGTAAGAGAAGAAGATAAAAGTAAGTGAATGAACTCAATAAGTAAAGAACCAAGTAAGTATAGAAAAGGCGTAAATATAAACAATGCCGCAACAGACCAAAACAATCTCACTAAAGTTAAAAGAAAGCAAAAGCTAAACAATAAACATTGCAACTAATATGATAGCAATGGGAAAATAAGCATCTCCATGGGGAATACGCACTTCGTGTCAATAAAGCTGACGTAAATAATTTAAACCCTCATCAATGGTTAAATAATTCAGAGCTTAAAGCTGAAACAGAGGGATTCATTCTTGTTGCTCAAGATCAAACCTTCTGCACCAGAAATTACAAAAGTCAATGTGCTACATAATGGTCCTGACCCAAATTGAAGAATTCGGGATAAAACCACTGAAAGCATAGATCACACTATCACACTCAGTACTAGCACCAAATAAATATAGAACAGGCATAACAGACTTGGGCAGTATATCCACTGGAAAGTATGGCAGCACTTTGGTACAGCATTTGCTACAAACTGGAACAAACACCATCCAGACCCAATTACTGAAATTAAACTGAAAAAAACATGTAGCCATTCTATGGGATTTTCCAGTGAGAACAGATCATACAAGTAAAGCTAATCGTCCAGATGAAATAATTGAAGACTAAAAGGAAAAATAATTGAAGACTTAAAGGAAAAGACATGTCTCATAATAAATATGACTTTCCCAGCAAACTGCGGTGTTGATTGTCGTGGGGTTTTTTTGGTATTCCTGACTCTATAACGGGGTAGTCTCAGCTTTACTTTGCCAACTATTAAATTGTGGTCGGCTCCAGTATTGGCACCTCTGATGACTCGGACGTCATCATGTTTTCTTCTATATCTGCTTTTGGTGATGAAGTGACCAGATTGCTTTTTGTCTCTGTTGTTCTGCGAGATCCACGTGTATTTGTGAATATCTTTGTGCTTGACGAATGCACCCCAACCACTGGATAATATTCTTCTCAAAACTAGTCGAACCATTCTATTGATGTTACCCAAGCCTTCTTTCCCAAATATTCATTTGTGGCCTTTGCTGCTACAGCCAATTCATGCATTTGCATCTCCCATGAGGACAAGTATATAATGCTTAGGAGTTAACTCAAGCTCCTTTTGTAGTTTTTCATACAAGGCATTTTTCTCGTCTTCATTAGCATCATTGTTAGAGTTGTAGATCTGAATGACGTTGAGTTTCACATACTTTGAATTGAATCTGGTACTTATAATCCTAGCACTCACTGGATTCCGTTTGATAAGCCATTTCCTCCTCTCTGGGCTCAACATGATCCACACGCATCTATGATGTTGACCTCTGATCCAGAGTACAAAATAGACTCTTCAGTGTTAACCATTGACTTCTCCAAATCCTGTCCATCTTATCTCACTGATCCCAAGCGCATCTAGGTGGTACTTCCCCATTTATCTTGCTACTATATGAGTTTTCCGGGTGGCGTGCATGGTCATGACGTTCCAGTACCCTACATACATGAACTTCTTTGGTGTTAGTAGTGATCTTATATCTGTAATTTTCAGTTTGGAGACTTCCCGTCGGGCTTTCATCCCCAACTCTCATGTGCGCTTCGTCCAATGATAGGTCATCCTCTTCAGAGATTTCTCAGGAATTTAACTTCTGTTAGAAGTACTAAAACAGTGATGAAAATTGGGACCAAATATTGGTCCTCTTTTGGAGACAAAGTCACGTACATGCACACAGACTCTCGTTTTCGAGAGGAAAACCATCGTCATAGAATAGGAATTCATCCCTGCTGTTACGCTTTCATCCCCAACTGTCATGTGCGCCTCCTCAAATGATAGGTCATCCTCATCAGAGATTTCACATGATATGATTCTGATTACGGTAGTTTTCATTTGCTGTTTAAGTTTCCGTAATCGGGTGGGAGGGGGGTTAATAGAAAGGGGTGATAGGGTATCATGCTCAGTCTGGTTCTTCCCCCTCGACCTATCCAGCTTGGTTGAAGTTACCAAGAGTGAAAATCCTTCTGGCGTACCTTTGAGGGATCATAAGAACACACAAGCCGTCACGACAAGGCGCATTTCCATTGGGGTGGAATTTAACTTCTGTTATAATTACTAATACAGTGATGAAAATTGGGACCAACTATTGGTCCTCTTTTGAAGACAAACTCACGTACATGCACACGGATTCTCGTTTTCGGTAGGAAAATAGTGGAAAACCATCGTCATAGAATAGGAATTCATCCCTACTCTTAGGCAAAGGACGCCAAAGGAGAACCTATGTTTTGGTCGACTACTCCCTTAAGTGAAGAAAATTCAAATGATAACATTGACGTCATTGGGTATAATAGTGCATAACAAGTAATAAACCGCAAAGCTTTGGAAGAATCAGCAATGGCCAACTGGCTGGTAAACGAAGGACCCAAATATTTGGTTTTGGTGAGTTAAAACAGTTGTATTTTTTTCCAACTATTTCCAATGTTTGGTGTATTGCAGGAAAAAGAACCATATTTCCTGGTGAAGTCAATTTTATCTTGTCAACTCCATTGTCACATTTTACCTAATGACTTTGAGTTATTAGAGAATAGGCCTACGGATATTTTGGAAGGCCTCTTGGGCTACCATTTCCATGGCTTGTTGTTGACTTCAAAAGTCAGTTTTATTTCCATAGCCAATCAGACAGGAAAGAGCTTACCCGTGAAATTTGATATCGTTAAAAGCATTATTTGTACTGGTTGGATTTGTTTCCTGTTGGGGTTTTGTGTACAATCTGTTTTGTACTCGAAAGGAGCTCACTTAAAAGCAAAGAGTATCGAGGGGGGTGTGTGTTTGTTCTGATGAAAGTCAAACAGTAAGAAAATCAAAGTGTTATCATGCTGTACTGACATCTACAAGAACTCCTTTGTTCCTAAAACCATCATTGACTGGAACTCCTTACCTGAAAATACTATAAACCAATTCAAAGCTGCACAACTTCGGTGTGATTGAACTTTCTTTGTTGTGTCTCTGGTTTTTCTCAATATGTATTGAGTCTGTGGGTACGGCCACCGGGTTGTTGATGATTTTGTAGAAGAAGATAAGGGATTTGACCCTCCTCTTCGCTGCTAGTGGTTGTCACTTCGATTTCTTCATCATCTCGGTGACGCTGCTTGTGCGGGTGTAAGCATTGTTCACAAATCTAGCAGCTCTTCGTTGTATGCTCTCTATTTTATCTATGTCCTTCTTTGTGTGTGGGTCCCATACTATGTATCCACAGTCTAGCACAGACCTAACAAGTGCGACATAAGCAGTTTCTTTAAAGGTTTCTTTTAAGTTGAGCCGTATGAATCCTAGGATGCTGTTTGCACTGTTACAGATCTTGTTAATATGAGTGGTCTATTTCAGATCTTCACAGGTGATTACTCCGAAGTTAGGATTGGTTTGTACTTGTCGTAATAAATGCTGGTTTAAGGAGTAAAGATACGTTGCGGTGGTCTTTGCTCTATTTATGCTCATGAGGTAGCATTTTGTTGCATTAAACTTGATACCCCAGCTACCTGCCCATTTCTGCAGTGAGTTAAGATCCTGTACTACAATACGGTCAGAATGGTTGTTGATCTCTTGGTATAGCAAACAGTCATTGGCAAACAGACGTATTTGAGATGTTACACAAAAAAAGGTCATTAATATGACACAAATATAATAATGGGCCAAAGACCGTGCCCCATGGTACCCCAAAGTCCACTGCAGTCGGTAGATTCCACCCCCTCCACCAAAACTCTCTGATGCCATTTTGTCAAAAAGGATGATATCCAATTAAAGATGTTTCCTCTTATGCCATAATTTTAAAGCTTGTACAAGAATTTTCTGTGTGGTACAGTGTCAAAGGGCTTGCTAAAATCAAGGGTCACAAAATCTATTTGTTTCCTTTCATCAAACTTATGCATTATGTCATTTATTGTTATTAGCAATTGACTTTCACATGGATGTCCAATCCTGAACTTATGCTGTAGATTTGTAAGTATATCATGGTGTTCCAGATGATGTAATATGTGGTGACAAATAATGTGTTCCAAAGTCTTACAACACACACTTGTAAGTAATACAGGCCTGTAATTTGCAGTTTCCATTTTTGTGTATCAGTGTTATGTTTGCATTTCTCCAGACCTTGGGCAATATCCCACTATTAATACTCAGGTTGAATATGTGTGAGACAGCAGGTGCTAGCTGGCTGGAGCATGTTTTTAGTATTAGATTGGAGATGTTGTCTGCTCCACTAGACTTTGATGTCATTTAACAGTTTTTGGACACCTTTGGTGTTTATTATTAATTCATCTATTGCTGGTATTCTTCCCTCACTTAATTTTGTAGGATTTCATTTAGATCTTCTTGAGTAAATGCTGATTGAAATTGTAAATTTAAGATCTCGACTTTTGTTCAACTGTCTTGGTATAGAACTCCATTCTGTTTCAGACCGGCTATGCCAACACTGTCACTTTGCTTTGACTTTATGCAATTCTAAAATGACTTGTTTCCATTTTCCAGACATGATGTGAGTGTGTTGTTTACCTTGTCCCAGTGGACTCTTCTGAGAAGACATTGGGTTATACCTTTGTGAATCTTGTACTTATCCTAGTCATTTTTGTTTTGTGTTTGTTTTGTTCATTGGTACAGCTTGTGTTTCTTTCTGATTTTGTTTTTCAGTTTTGATGTTAGCCATGGTAAGTTGTGTCTCAAGCTCATCTTGTATGGGACTTCTGTATCCAGTTCCTTGTGGATACAGAAGTCCCATACCCATGTGTATCAGTGTTATGTTTGCATTTCTCCAGACCTTGGGCAATATCCCACTATTAATACTCAGGTTGAATATGTGTGAGACAGCAGGTGCTAGCTGGCTGGAGCATGTTTTTAGTATTAGATTGGAGATGTTGTCTGCTCCACTAAACTTGTTTACTTTGATGTCATTTAAAAGTTTTTGGACACCTTTGGTGTTTATTATTAATTCATCTATTGCTGGTATTCTTCCCTCACTTAATTTTGTAGGATTTCATTTAGATCTTCTTGAGTAAATGCTGATTGAAATTGTAAATTTAAGATCTCGACTTTTGTTCCAACTGTCTTCAACTTTTGTTGTTTCTTGTACTTTTGTTGCTTTGTTTTTCATGTCTTGTTTGATGTTGTCCCAGTTGGGATTTTTGTATTGATGCATTTTCCTTTTCTTTGGTTTATTATATTTTGATTTGGTGTTGGGACTATTTTACACCTTGTATGAACATGTATTTGTTAATTTTTCCACTGGCCAAGAGGACACATATCTGAGATAGATTAGTCTCTGCTTAATGACAACTTTGTAGTCCTTGTCAGGTTGTTTAGCCAGAATTCCAAACAACTTAAATTTGTAGTCCTTGTCAGGATGTTTAGCCAGAATTCCAAACAACTTAAATACACAAGTGCTTAATACAGTATAATCCTCAAAGAAAGCTTTAAGGATCCTGGTGTTTTTGGTACTGCTCGTAATTACTCTGGCAGAATGTATAAGTTGGTAACAATAAGGATGACATGACCAAAAAGTGAGCATGTTATCATTATAGATCTTGGATAAATGCCCAGAACATTATTTTAATTGACACAGTGGTGAATTGGACCTCGAAATACTATCACGCAGGTCAATGTCAAAGAAATATTGGTTAATTTTTGCCTATATAAAGGTAAACTGGCCTAAGTGTTATACATTTTAGGTGTAATCCCCTCGCAAAACTTGCAGTGCAAATGTATAAAACCATTTTACCCTTCCTGCCTTTCAGTGAATGACTGTTTTTAACACTGAGGACATGTTTATGCTTTGGTTCATCCTTAATGTAAGATTTTGTAACAGCAAGATAAAATGTTTATTTTGAAAATGGTTTCATGGAAAATTGGCCATAATGCCCATGATCACTTTCATAAACAACCCACAACAAAATTGCACATGCTTTGTGTTCAATCCCAATGCATTGCACTACTTGGTATTAACCAAGACTATAACTTTACATTAGTTTCTCCCACCCATATAAGATTACCTACCAATCACCCTTCCCCATTACTTGTTTGTTTAATCTGTCGTACATAGGGTGGCAGGATAATTGTCCCAAAACAACTGACCCCAAGGATGATTGCTCCCAGGCAATTGCTCCCTAACCAATAATCTAGGAAGGGGGGTGCCTTAGTACCTTTATGATGTGTTTTCTTTACTTTATTCTCAGAAACATTTCGTTTTCATTTCAACTTTTACTACATGTACAATAACATGGCCAGTGCTTATCCTTTAACTTGATTGCCTAAAAAGCAATACCTAAATATTCTGGCCCTCATAGCTCTCAGTTTTTTTTGTTTTTACCATTTTTCAATTTCATTTATCATTGTCTTACAAGTTATTTATTGGTTGTATGTATTGTGGTGGTGTATCTAGATCCTGCCTGTATAATTTATTTTGTTTTCTGTTATATTGCTACCATGTGACAAAAAGCATCTTGTACAAAACATTCTGCCTTATAATTTCTTGTAACAAAGACTAAAAGTTACTAAAATGAAATCATTCTGATCTAGCCATTTTTTAATTGTAACTTTGGATCTAATAGCCATTTAAATTATTTTTTGTATACCTTGATATCCCATTTTCCTTCAAAGTTTTGAACCTTTAATTTTGGCTGCTGATGCTTTGAACCAAATATTTAATTCATATTGATTTAATATGCAGTGATTAAATTATTTAATCCAAATTTTTCTCTTGTAGCTGACTTGGTTTGGTGTGAATGCACTTTTATTTGGATTAATTTATGTTAGATATGATGAAAATGCAGAGTTTGTATATTTAAAGAAAATTATTGGGGTGAGTTTCCTAATGGTTGTTTATTAGAAGAAATAATTGTAATCAAAATGTAAATAATTTGTTTCATGGTACTTGTCAATTGTTATAAAAAATATTTTATTAGTTTGATCCGACATTAAATATAACAGTAGGGCAATGATACTCTTGTATAATACACAGATTGTAAAATAATCAATCTTGTTAAAATGATAATAGGAAGGGTTTGGAAGGATAAAGAACCTTAGGAAAGCATAATTTATATAACATGCTTATGACTGCTCTTCAGAATCTGCTTTACCAATGGAACTATTAGTAATGCACCCATAAAAATATGCACAAGCCAATGTTCCTCTTTATTATAGTATTCTTTCCCTAAGTTTCATTGGACACCTTATCCAGACCCACAGAATAATGACTTCTCTTCCAAAGCAGGATCATCTGGTCCTAATTTATGAGAATTTTAAGAATTGTGCAGATAGAATAATTTTCTTTTATTATTATATTATTTCATGATAAGCTTTTTTTAGTTGTTGAAATTTTTTTTCCTTTAGTATTATCCTGAAGCTAGTTAATGTTTACTGTAAACAAAATTCACTACCTTGCTTCTTTAATTACCAACAATATTTGGCTTTTGTTATAGACTATGTCAACAAGGTGCTCAAGGCAGTTCATTGCAGCTGTTTTGTATGATAAGATATGTATTGGGTGCAATAAACCAAGTTAATCAATTGTTTAATTGCACTGCACTGTTTCTGGCTATATCATTTACCTAGAATATTTGATGGTTCTTACATATCTTTCAATATCCTCTATTGTATGTACAACTGTTATCCAACCAAAATACAAACATACATCTTAGGTCTTACAATTACATTCTTAATGATTTGATAGAGCATAATGGTACCATATCTATAAAAGTGTTACTGCAGGTAATAATTATTACCATATTGTTTTAACACAAATTTATTATATATATATATTCGACACAGGAAATATGCCAAACCAACACTGACAAACTCTTTCAGCTAATAACAATAATATTTGACACAGGAAATGACTAAAGAACGTATGCCAACATTTACTTGAGTAAATCAAATTTGAAATATTAAATAAAAATTTGATTTACTCAAGTAAATGTTGGCATACGTTCTTTAGTCATTTCCTGTGTCAAATATATATATATATATATGCTTACCCCGAAGACCATGCTTGGTCTCATTCAAGCATGAAATACAAGTTTGAGGACTGGCAGGGTGTAGTCTTTCTCTCACGGGCAGGTGAAGCACTCTTCAGCCTTGGATGGCAATCACCTAGAGATGGTGTCTCAATAACAACACTGGTCCCCATTACCTTAATGGGTTGGTGTCAGGAAGGGCATCCACCCTATAAAAACACTGCCTCATCATACCATGAAATGACATCCAAAGATATCCTGCATAACTGCGTAAACGAGACTGGAACTAATTTAAGTGAAGGTATTGCGCATGGTAGGACTTTTGTTTGATGTAGGCAAAATCAGACCGTTATCAAGCTACTATATCACCAAAAAGAAGTGATGACAAGCTTCAGGCTCTGTAGTCTGACTGTGGGAAGTTTGAGAGGTAGATCTGGTGAAGTAGTAGAGTTTCTTGAGCGA
>RDPX01000109.1:1392560-1421741 GCA_003991215.1 Morbakka virulenta | reverse complement strand
ATCCGCTGTATGGACACGTACCACCAACGACACGCCTGAAATCTCGGAAAAGTTTCCTTCACACAGTAATACCACAAGAAAACACGGCAACCACCAGAAGCACTTTGTGGAAGGAACGGATTAAAAGCCTCCCGGAAGATACTTCAATGTCGCTAGAAGTAAAAGAAGAATTACCACCAGGCTCCCAACTACGCTGGCCAGAGTGGAAATTCTTAAATCGACTGAGAGCAGGTACAGGGCGCTGCAAATCCACTCTGAAGAAATGGGGATTTACCACAAGTGATAGATGCTCATGCGGCGCCGAACAAACCATGGAACATCTATTAACCTGCCCCCTTCAGAAAAACGAATGCCTGCCAAAAGACCTGGCTGAGTGTAACACAAAGGCCCAAGAATGTGTCAAGACTTGGCTGTTCAAGGTGTGAAGTGGACACGCTAAGTAAGTAAGTACCCAGTTATGAAGATTGTAGTTGAGCATCGCTATTACCATTTCAATGCCGTTATATTCTTTCTTCAAATGCACTGAATGGCCGATAGGCACAGCACCAAATTCTTTTCCGTTGTTAAGTAGAAAAATTCTGATTCTCTGTTGCGATAGACATATATTTTGGTTTCTGGGAGCTGTTTTTCATTCAATCTTGATGCCAACAATTCGGATGATTCGTTTGAAAGTGCTAAGTCATAAATTAGATCATTTAATTCGTGTTAAGTAAATCTTGAAAATGATGTTGACAACGATAGCTGTGGAAAATCAGGGTCGGTGGAGTCATATTGAGTCTCCTCAGGTAGATTCGAATCCTCATCGTCTGAAAGCTCTGGAAGTTTGGTATAAAGAGGTACGGGAATTTCGGTGGAATGGGGTAAGGGCCTCAATGCAGATTCTAAATTTGTGTATTTACAGTGGTGTTTATTCTTTGCATTGAAGCCAGAGACATTAACCAGGCAAAAATAGCAATCATCGGGATGATTCCTCTGTTCTTTCCAAACCTTAGGAATTCCAAATGGCAAATTTTTCGTTTCCCGGCAGTCCATTGCCTTAAGGACTCAATGCAAGTTTTACAAGCAATGTGAGGTGCCCATGGCTTATCTTGATATCCAGGCTTAATCTTGAAATAGGCAAGATAAGTCCGTTTTACAAACTCTGTAATTTTCATCCTTTGCTTCACCAAGGTAAAATTGCCACAGATGTAGCAAAATATATCTGGATTGTTTAAGCACTTTCTTCTCGCAGAAGACATTATGACAGCAACCAAATTGACACCTCTCACCAATAATAAATCACAGGTTACTAACTGTAAATTCACTTATATGGTACCTGTCCTTGTGTTGCTGTGTGACTTTTACTTTCACAAAGAAAATGCCAGATGTCCTTGCCCAATACAAGGAGATAGTAAGGAAGGCAGTGGATACTGAACAGGATAATTCAATTAAAACTGTCCAAACGGGAATAAATAGTGGGAAAAATAACCTTAAGTATATTTTGTAATGCATATTACTAGCAACTAGCTTGAACAAATATAATGAAAAATGGCCATTTTTGTCACTATTTTGAGAAGCAAAGCATAGAAATAACTAAAAAACCTGACATGATAGGGCATTTCTGATTACATATTTGGAATCAGCACCCCCAAATTAGTACAAAATGACCTCTTTTTTTAGAACAATGGAAAAAGGGTTTTTTTTGTTGGTCTGCGTTATTGTGGGGTCCAAATAATTGATTCCATGAGTAGTGTCTTGACCTTTATGTTTTTACTTTCTAATTACACTTTTATTGTTACACTTTTTAGCTATGTGTATACTATTTACTTTTAACAGTTGTGCATATATCCATGCTGAATTAAATAACCAGAGTGCAAATTCCAGGGATCTAGTGTTTTGTTGTAATTTATATGGGGTTTTATTACTAAAACTGTAAACTGTAAAATACCATTTTTTTTGTGTGTGTTTAGGGAGGACTGCCTATAGCAAGAGGTGCTGCTATGATGTTGAATTTCAACTGCATGTTAGTTCTCTTGCCAGTTTGTAGAAATCTGATTTCATTAATTCGAAGCAAGTGCAAGGTCAGTGACGATTTTTTTTTATTTTGTTAGGATTTCAAACAGGTTTCTGTACACATAATACATATAAATAGAAAATCAGCTGCGTCTTGGAGATCCTTATATGAGACAAGGAACAAAAATTGCTCAAAGGCAGGATTAAGTTGCGCTAGAGATATGAACCTTGTCAAAAATGTGCAGATAATATGTTTAACATAGAAGCTCAGTGGATTCCAATTGAATAGGTGCACTTGGTATGTCTTAAAGCTATAAACTTTCGTTAATATCTTGGTATTAAATGAACATAAAACTTCTTTTTGCCCTTTTTATTTTCCTTTCTGCCGCTCCCATTTCAGGGGTCACCACAGTAAATCTTTCTCTTCCTCAGGCCTTGACCCTCCGTATCATCTCGCTCCACTCCCATCGCTTGCATACCCAACTTCACACAATTGTATCATCTCCTCTTTGGGCTCCCTCTCTATCTTGACCTTGTACTTGGATCTCCACCACTTTCTTCCCACATACTCTTCCTCCCTCCTTTCGACATGGCCAAACCACCTCTACTTTGCCCAGAACAAAATGAAACACTATGTCATATTAGATAAACGCAAAATATACCCACATTTGGCACGGTTAAAATATACAGCACATTTTGAGGTTCAGCGGTAAGGTTTAAGTTCATTGACATTGGGTTGATGGTGTAGGCCAGTGGCTTTTTGCTATGTGCCAAGTCAGGGATTTCTATCTATCCATCGCAAGATAACATGCAATCATTTGCGTTTGGAAAAGAGCGCTTCCTATAGACTATTGATTCGTAACTCTCTAAATAAAATATCCCCGTTACAAATTGATAATGAAACCAGTTATTGCTACATTCAATAATGTCAAAAATCTCTTCTGAGAAAAGTCAGTTTTGATGAAATAGATGCTTCTAACCAACACTTGAAAGACCCAAAATATCATTGGATTAGGTATTGCTAAAATGTGTAAAACCTTCTTGGAATTTAGTGATTGAACCTTTCAGATTATGTCAAGAACTGAGCCTTTAGCATTCCAATGGCTTTCTTTGTAATCATAAATTTAGTTTTGGGTAAAAACTTTATTTTTGTATCGTGTTGTGGACCGATTGATTTTTAAAAAAATTTTCTTAAATGCTAATTAGAATGAATATAATAAAAGCTTACTTATTTACGTACTTGCGTACTTACGTATTTACTTTCTCATAAATTTACTTACTTAGATTTTTACTTTCTTACTAATTTACTTATTTTCATAGTTATTTACGTATTTACTTGCTTAGCTACTTTCTTACATATTTTTTTACTTACGTATTTACTTAGTTTCTTTCTTACATATTTTTTTACTTACGTATTTACTTACGTATTTAGTTACTTAGTTATTTACTTACTTAGTTTTTGACTTACTTATTTACTCACTTCCTTCCTTATTTAATTAATTACTTTCCAGCCCTTTTTCACGTACTTATTGCTCATTTGCTTTTTTGTTGTTGTTTATTTGCTTACTTTCTTGCCAGGTTCCTTTTTTACTACCTTACTTACTGACCATTTGAACCCCATAATTATGTTGCAAATTAAATGGCCAGAGGAGCCGTGGTTTGATGGTTAGTGCAGTTGCACAGTAACCAAGAGGCACAAACTCAATCATCTGACACTTGTGATGGGGAAACAAATTTGGCGCAGTATTTTCAGTCCCTTACCCTAGGCTTAAATTAGGAACTTCTTTAATCTTTACCCAATAATGTCCTGGTAATAACCGAGAAAAGAAATTCCAGCGATATTGAGGTCATGAGGCGGGCCCGGAAAAGGTAAAATGTTAATGTTAGGTGCACGTCGTCGGAGATTGTCTGCGGGAAACTTTGGTGCTTACCGTCAGCAATTTTTTGGGAAAAATTTAGGTGCTCATTGTCAGAAATTTTGTGCGGGAAACTTGGGTGCTTGCCGTCAGAAATTTTATGGAGGCGCGGGTTGCGTATGTCGTACGTACATATCACCCAAACATTAGTTGTAGTGTGTATTTGCAGAATATTAAGACAGACTCTTTTCAGGCCTTATTCATTTTTTTCTCTTTGTTAATTGAATAAAGATACTCACTGAGTTACTTATTAGCTCAGTTTTTAAGATGCGATAAACACAACTTTTACTTTGTTTTTATTTCTTAGTTTATACCATCCAATTTTCTCCGCCTGCTTGACAAGAATATTACATTCCATAAGTGCATTGCTTACATGATTTGTTTTGCCACAGGTAAGTTCTGTTTTTTACGTTCTTGCAACCAGGGTCACTAAACTTGCTTTGAGAAACTGCTAAGGCTTAATCTTTGAAATAAGTAGGATTGCAAGATATGTAATTATTTTGTAGCAAAGACCGAGTCTGTTGCTGCCCCCAACTCGCACAACGTTTATGCCAAAAAGATGTACGGACAATAATGGAACACCAGAGTCCATAGTTCACTCGCATGACGGGTCCCGGAATACTCGTCAGGTATATTTCCACCAATTGTGACACATTTTTTTTATCTTAAAGAAAGGACCGATTGATACCAAAGACCCTTCCAGAAATACGATAGACAAAACGCTTATAAACCAAGCTAGCGTATCGCGACTTAAAAAATGCCTTTGAAGGATCCAGAGCTATAGCACGTCCTTCACCAGACTTCTCCATAAAAGTCAATAGATACTTTACGTGGTTATAGTCAGAAGGTCACCAGTGGTGCGAGGTCCTCTACATTCGTGCTGAACACCAACAAAAAGACGGAGGTTCTGTAAGAACTTCACCTATGCATTGGTGATATGTCGTTTAAAGAGCATACGAATGACAGAAAGGATAGTTACAGGAGGAGGATTTTCCCGGGTCAGAGGCATTCTTGAAGAGAGCAAGGATATGAAACCTTCCAGTGAGACAGAAAACAGGAACCCGATAGGAAGTGTTTTAATAGTTTGTATATCAAAGAAGGTATCTCAAAGCCACTCTCTTTTTAGGCTACTACCGGAATTGAATGTAGACTAGGAACTGTAGATTGATCAGGGCCAAAAATAAACTTTGCCGCCGTTCTTACGGTTATGATAACAGAGTCCAAAATTTAAATATATAGTGAAGAAAACTGTAGCAAAGAAACACCAGTCTCATTTAGGGAAAACAGTCTAGTAACTTTGAATATTGATATTAAGAAAGATGAGATACTAATTTCACAAACCAAGGCCAACAATGAATCACTTACTATATATGGACTACCTTAAGCTCTTTGGAAGAAATAAAAATTAACTAGAAACTTGGGAATTCAGTGGGGATATACAGTGGTGGTAATACAGTGATACTGGACTTATCAACTGTTAGGGCTTAGTTATGAAAGGAAAGCAGGTGCACAGTGAATGGATAGAACTAATGCAGGGTAAGAAAATCAAAGCGATGGGCATTGAAAATGGCTCAACTATCCTGAAATTCTTAAGACCGATAACATTAAGGACAAATTTATAAAAGTGAATATAAAAATATAATTCCAGCTAAGATTGAAAAAACTGTTTAAATTGAATTTTGACATCAAATATATGATTGATACTATTAACTCTAGAGGCTTTTCCAACATTGGATACAGCGCTGGTATTGTTGATTTTAAAGGCGCAAGAACGACAACATCTTGACCAAAAACATAAGGAAGATTATGTGCATATTAGACATAATTGGGTATAAGAATGTGTTAACGAAAGCAAGAAAAAATGCTAAAAGAAGTAAAATTTAAAGCAAATGAACATCCAAAAAGCTGGTGTGAAAGGAAAAAGAAAGAACAACTTGAACTGTAAAAATCTACTTGCCATCTTTTCCAGTAAGACTGAATTCAGAGGTATACGCCAAGTTGTAACTTGTTGGAAAAGAAATTCACCGAAGACAAACTAATAACAACACACAAAGCAGTGGTCAGAACGAAGGCAATTAAATATCACATTGATAAGGAAAACATTTTTTCTCAACGTAGAGTATAAGGAGAAGGGGAAGAAGCGGTTTCACACTTAAGTTTCTGAATGTTAACATTTCACCCCATGACAATATAAGCATTTGAAGCACAATACAATAGGATAGGTAATAAATTGGCAGACATGCAAGAATTATAACCTTACAACACAAACGAAAATGGTATGAACATAAAGTAGAGATAATGCTTGAAAATGAAATAGTAAAACTGCTTTGGGATACGACTATCCAAGTATGTAATGTTTTGGAGGACTAAGTACCAGATGTAGTAGTTCCCAGGCAAAAGAAAACGGGGAAGACCACACAAGAAATAGTCAGACCAATTCGATGTGATCTTGGCATCCCTCTACTGACAAGTTAACGTAAAGCCAAAGACCGGGCAAAATGGAATGAGGTTTTATCAAGGGAATGTGCGAGGACCCGATAACTAGGGTTATGCAACTGTCAAGTTAAGTAAGTCAAGTAGTAGTTCTAGAGAAAGATAATACGAATTTGTAATGTTATCGATGCTGCATAACCAATAGGCAAGCGAATAATTGGAAAAGGACATGGAAGAGTGGTCTATCAAGATCTGGAATGGGACTTAATGAGAACGTGGAAGTGTAGAGAGTTAAAAGAGTGTCAAAGGATATCAATAACACTAACAATAATAATGATGATGATGGTGATACAAAAAAACTGATAATAATGGGTCGGCATTAAAATGAATCCGGTTGTGGAGTTCCGGTTATGTGTCTCTGAAACACTCTAAAAAGTTGCAACAGCAAACTTACAATTTGCTTCGGTGATCTTGGATGTTTACCACGAAAATACCACATTGCTCTTAAAGAAACTGTATTACCAGTAATTATGCCACCTCGAAAAATTCCTTTAAGGCTGCAACCAAAACTGAAAGAGGGTCTCAACAAAATGGCTGAACAAGATAATATCTCCCTAATTCAAGGACCTACTGACTGGGTCAATTCAATGGTCAGGATAAGAAAGGAACATAATTAATGCTTAGAGAGAAGCAATGTGTATGACTGAAGGGCAAACAATACTTATACTGAAAAATATAAGGCTAAGGAATATTGGAGGAAATTACGGCCGATTACTTGCCTTCCAATTGAATGTAGAAGCTACTATTCTAGCAAATGGAATTTACAGCTTTACCCGTTTCTAGGGTCGCAACTATTGTTTGAAAAGAAAAAGAGGGCAGTGATAAAAGTCAGGCCATATCTAGGGAATATAGACAAAACTCGGGAGTAACTGCTAAGATTATTTCAATCGTTAATGGTCCGGAAGGTATTGTTACTGCAAATAAAGGAAAACATCTAAACGATATTTGAATGATTACCCGTTTAGAGATATTTCGAAAATCAGCTCCCGTAGGAACAGCAAGAACATTTCGGAAGTTCCTGGATATCAAAGAGAACTAGTTGTAATCCGATATTAAAGGTGTAAATCCGAATATGATTATACATTTACGTCAATATACATGTTTGTGCGTACCATTTATAAATGTTTTTAAATAACGATGTTCTTTTTTGCGTGATAAAGAGTAGAGTTCCTAAATTTTCAAATCTTCTCACTTAGCCTTTTCTCATTCCATGCAGCTTTGCACGTTGGAGCTCATACATTTAACTTTGACAGACTAATAACAAGCTGGGAAAGATCAGGTGTGGAGGAATACTTAAACAACTTAGAAGATGGGAACGGGACTTCTTATATAAATCCAATTAGAAAGGAAGGATTGGTAGGGAACTGGATGAAAGTTATTTGACGTTTTTATTTGACCAAAATAGGGTTTTAATTGTTGTAATACCACATGAGAACTGACAGCAGTAGCATTATTCATCTGCATCACAGCTGCATATTTTTTTCCTCGTTCACTTCTTTCGAGGTAAAACGCTCCACTTGTGGCCCTGCTTTCATTTGGAGGGAGAGAGAGAGATAGAGAGACAGAAACCGACACACAGAAGAGAGAGAGAGAGAGAGAGAGAGAGAGAGAGAGAGAGAGAGAGAGAGAGAGAGAGAGAGAGAGAGAGAAAGAGCGTGCTTGCTTGCTTGCTTGTGGAGATAGATAGCAGTAGACAAGGAGACACTAAATTCGTTATTAAGATATCAATGCGAAAGACATGCGCAGCCTTAACGTGCTTTGTAGACTTTTCCTTGGCCATAATAATGAAATGAAACATAGCTCATTACTACACAGATGAAGAATTGGGAAGTTAATATTCTGCAGGATTCGGTTGTAATAATTCTTTCGTCGGTTGACAGGGGATAGATTCTAACATTGCACACTACTTTTGTCAAGATTAAACGTGGGAGATGTGGAACGTGATATCATTTATTGTATATGCCAAAGGATAGTTTTGTAATACTTTTATTCAACTTATAGAACCTTTTTGAAAACATGCCTTGTTTATTTTTTAATATTATAAGTTCACATGCTTACGGTTGGGCTTGATTACAAATGCTGTTTTGTGTAAAAATGAACAATTGATTAGCTTAAACGGAAATAAAGTAAGACGAATGAAAAGAGACGATGAAATAGATTTGAGTAAAAAGACGCAATATAATAGATCAAAACCATAAAAGTAAAGAAAGACCATAAACTGATATACATCAGTGACATGATTACTATTCGCAATGCTCACAGGTTTTCATCAAAAACTGGCAGTCATTACCTAAGACTGAGACAGTCTAAGGTAATGACTATAGACTCTAGACAGTCTTTTACTAAGGCCATATGTTAAAGAAATGAGAGTCATGGCTTTGTGGTGAAAGTGTAGTTATAAACAGAACGTTCTCAGCTCGTTTCCACGAACATGTAGAACCTTAAAAGTACAACAAAGATGGGTTAAGAAAGAGTATCCGCCTAAATAATCCTCGACCTTCTTTTCCCAAAAGCCATATCAGGGGGCCTATCCTAAATATAGACTATGCCAAAAGGACGTTAAAAATAATAGGAATAGGAAGAAATAAATAAAGTCTGGCGGTCTTGATGACGTTGACCGTAAAGCATTAGCCTAACAAACATCCTAAGAGGAGATTTAACTCTTCTGTCTGGATGTAAAGAGTGTTGTGATAAAAGTGCATTTGGGGGCAGAATGTGCAATAAATTTGAAGCAGAACGAATTTGTAATCGATTTTAACGTAATGTAACAGTTTTTCTGAGGTTTTCTGAAGAAACGTCCTTTTATTTTGCCCACCTAGGACCCAGTAACTGAATTAATAAAGACTGGTAAGTAGAAATTAACATTACTTCTTGTATTGTTATTTACTAAGGTACTAGTAACTATTTAATTCTCACTGACAGCATTTATTTTTTTCTGGAAACTACAGTTTTTGTTAAGTCGCTATGTCATAATTTAGTTGCCCTAGAAATAGGTTAAATATAAAAGGTTGGATTTTTTGTACTTTATTTGCTAGGTAGAGAAGTGTAGTCTGGTAGACAGGGAAGCAGGATTTCTGCTCCACGCTAAAAGAGAACTAGCTTGATTTATGCGACACATATAATGTACAGTAAATTTAGGGAATTAAGTAATAGGGAAAGATTGTCAGGGGCATGAATTGCCCATGAATGATTTCCAGGCCATACGTTTTCATGAGATGAATGATTTAGGAAAGTGGCGGTCAAACGTATTAGGCAGAGGGCCACGCCCAATTGTTTTTACAAAGCCAAGGGCCAAACAAAGTTTAAAAATCATGACAGAATTTTTGCAGAACGAAACATTTATATTTCAACACATATAAACATTTTAACTTTAGGTTATCTACATTAAAGTAGGCGGGTTTTTTTTTCCCGTATACAAACCAAATATATGAATAGCATTAATTACAAAAATCGTGGCATATCTTAATATATATTCCATAACGTTAGCATTGGACAAATAAAAGTCAATGGGGACCATAGAATTGAGATTCCTCGTTCAAAATAGCTTTGAAGTCAGGGTACATGCTACTGATGAAAACTTCTCAGAATACCCTGCAAGCTGTCATCTGTCAGCTAAGACTTCTGCTTTGATTTGTTAATGTTCATGGTTCAAAAAGTTACTTTGCTCATATATATAGATATGTATGTGTGTATCCAAAGAGCACCACCACTTTCTTCACATAACCTTTCAGGTGTGGGAACTTTTCTTCTGAGATCCAACGAAAAAGATCTTTAAAACTAAAAGTCAGAAAAATTTCCTTGAATATTGAATCACATTGCATATCAAGTAATTCTATCTGGTAATTCTTAAGAGCCTTATTGGAGTCAACAGGAAGTGATGCAACCACCAAATTCAACTCTTTTCCTATTGTTTTAAAGTCTGAAAGTCTTTTGAATTCATCTTTTAGTGCAAAAAGTTGTTGGCTATACTATTGGTTCGTTTTTACATCAGCAGTTACAGACTTGGGCGTTGAAAAGTATGTCAAGTTACCTTGTTTCACCTGAAGTAGCAATAACTTCAGTTTTAATGTGAATGACTTGACAGCATTGTACATTTAATGTGCACACACATATTACCCTTAAGTGACACATGCAGCCCAGGAGATACATACTGCCAATGCAAAATCATACTTAAATTCACTTGTGGCCATTAATGCGCTGAAGTCAACACTGGTTTCCTTCGTTGCCAGAAAAATAAAGATCTGCTCTTATAGTTGCCACACACTTTTCAGCATTTTGCCCAGATTCCACTACCGAACACTATTGTATAAAATGACACCACTGGGTTCAGATTTCATATCCTCCAGAAATGACAAGAATTGGCTGTGGTTCAATCCTTTCGAACCTATGTAGTTGCCAGCATCCACAACTGGATTCACAATGTGTTTTACATGCAGTGACGTACATAACCTTTCCTAGTGAATAATACAGTGGAGCCGAATTACTTTTCCGTTCCGATACAAACCACTCCCTTTGTCATTGATTTTTTTTCACCAAAGCAACATTACCTCCATCTCTTGTGATACTGTTTGCTTGTGATACTGTTTGCTCCAATCGAACTTTTGTCGATGAAAAGAGTCAAACAGGTGACTAAACAAATTTGTTTTCGTTATTTTGGCTTCCGGTAATTCCATTGCCAGCGATCACTCAGTCAGTAACACTGAATTTTCTGTCGATTCCCCAAATAAAAATAAGCATTTGTACTGTATCCACAGCATCTTTACTTTCGTCAGGACAACTTGAAAAATAGTCAAATTCCTTAATTTTGCTTCCCAGTTGATCAAAATTTCTTGAGATAGAATTATCGTATCGCACAATGGTTCTTCTGGAAACGGAAGCACTTTTGAACAACATTTTAACTTTTGAGCAAATACTTTCTGCGGTGGCATTCATACACTCTTATAAATTACTCCTCAGAAAATGACTTGTTTTAGTTCTTCTCACTAGTTTTTAAGCACCTGCCAAGCTGGCATGGTTCACCTTCTGTTGAAAGGAACACGTACGGCTTGTTATTGTTTTCTGTTTTGGAAGGCTCTCGCGTAAAACTGTGATAAAAAATACGTTTATGTTCGTTTCTTCTAAACATTCAACATTCCATGCCTATTTTTCCCATTTTCCTTTGCTCCATACTATTAAATTCTGATAGATAAAAACAAGTTACAAGAAAATATTCATTCAAACAATGCGCTGGAAAAGCGGAAGAAAACTTCATTGAACGCAACTTATTGAAACGCAAGTTGTAGGTACTTTATCATCATTTCGATTTTTAGAGAAAAAATTTAACGTAGTGACGCTTGTTGCGTAGGAAAGTGAGCGCTGCTGGCGAAGCGGATTAAAAGGCATAGCAGACCGGAACTGGGATGCGCGCGGTAGTTTCCCCAGCACAAATTTAAAGGATTGAATTATTCCTGAAGCATCATCGCATTACAGTTTAACTCGCTTCATATTTTTATTCTATTTCTTCTAGTTGCTGGGGTATCAGGGGTAGTGATTACTCTGGCTTTAATTGTAATGGTAAGTAAATTTTGAAGAATGTTAAAGGCACTTGAAAATCACTTTTTGTACAATACCAAATGGATGAGCCTGATAAGTTGTTAAGTAGAAATTTGAAGAATTCAAACGACAGTATTGTTAGATTAGATGACCGTTAGTAACTCTTGTCATGCGCCCATGAAGTAAATGAGGGTAGTGTTGTTTATTTAAGCACTCACAGGCCTTCTGTTGCCCGGGTTGCTTTTATATTTGACGCCCCTTACCTTACCTTACCTTACCTTACCGCACTGCCGTGTCCAGGTTGAAGTTGGCCACGATGGATTTACACGCATTCCTTTTTTTTGTTGATCTCACCGCCACTTCTACATTTTGAAGCTCCATTGTTGCTATTCTTTTTGATTTTGAGATCATTTCAATAATTTGTTGATGTGTGTGTACTTCAAAATCTGGAAAGCGTACATATGGTACGTATTTAACTACAAACTGCAATAAACCGTATCTTGCACGATAGAGACTGTTCGAAGTGCAATTTCCGTTTTACAAAGGCCCACTAGATTCGTTTTATTTTGATATGAGTATTTTTTTACATGTCGTGGCAATTTTTAATTTAAGGCGCCCAAGTAGCGAAATTCTTCTTTTTGCTGCTGGGAGAGTTAGAGCCGGCGTGAGAAAGGCGACGAGAAAAGGGCCAGTGTGACACTTCAAGTTTGTTATCCTCTTCACCTGTATTTGCTGTACGCAGATAATATATGTTCCTTGTTTTTTTGCTGTTAACGTTTATTGTAAGGATGTACTTATATTGTTTATATGATGGATGTGTTTCTTTTTGAAAGGTGACGTCATCAACAGAGCTTATAAGGTACGCTAAATGTGTAAAGTAACTTTCATTTTAACTTGCAGCATTTTGAGGGTTTTAAGGGTGAAGCTTTAATTTACCACAAAACAAGGAAATCGTTGCATAATTATTTTAATAACGCATGATAAACATAATATCAGAAATTACAGATCTTCAACAAAGCAACATTAATGTTGGTTATTATTTTTTAATATTATTAAATATTTAAAACTGGAATATTAACTTCATTCATTTTTATAAGATTAGATAAACGAGTAGAACATTAGTAGAGAAATAAGTAAAATTTCGAAATCACAACCACACAGTGAGCGGAATATCTGGTCCAATACCTTAACCATTCGGCCACGTGAACGTTGCGATCAATGGGATAAATTCGACCACTTAAATGTTCAATTTTTTCTCAAGTTCGAAGTGCTATAAACATTTTTATCCGATTTTTCCATATTTTTCTTATCTGGCGTTACAAATCCTTTTTTAGGATGAAGGATTAGTTGATTTCCTGTTCCCTGCTTCATGTCTTTTACTCATTCTGCCACTCAGATGAGGCCGGCCACGTGATACAGTCTTGCCTCCTTTACCCTGCCCTTACGACAGTTATTGCTCTGTTTCTTAGTGCTTTTTTAAATAATCCACGTAAGGTAAGTGAACGTACGGACTTCTCGCGACATTTATTCAATAATTCTAACCCGTATTACTGTATACATCATGTTTTGTACTGAGTTAAATGCGAAAAATGTCATTTCTTATATTAAGGCTTTGACTTTCATCTAGAAGAGATGTATGCTTTGTTTTAACCAATTGTGAATAGATAATTAATTCTGTTTTAATGGTTAATTGTCTTCAAAGATTTAGAAAAGACGAATGAAATGACCAAGTGTACTTTATGGAAAAGCCACAAGCAAAGATGTTCATAGAGTATATTTAGTAAAATATATATTAATTTTAGGCACTAACTTCGGTTGTCATATTTTTTTTGTTTTAAGGAGATCTTATTACGAAGTGTTTTGGTATATTCACCAGCTGTTTATAGTATTCTTCATTGGCGCGATAGTCCACGGATTACAGTAAGGCATTTACTTCTTTTAATTAAAGTCTTGTGCATTTTTATGGGGTTTTTTTGCTTGGGGATGTATTTTTACATCTAGTCAGAAAGGTATGAAGTGTGCGCATTGGCACAATTGTATGTTATGAAACAGAGAGGGAGGGACTTGAACTCACGACTAGAATCAAAGAAACAATTCGTTTGAAAAGTGATGCTTAATGTCCGAGGTGGCAAAGCGTCAAATTCAAGCCAGTTTATCCTTTAATTTGTTTTAGGTAAGAAGCCCTTGGTCAGCGCTAAATGAAATTTAGCTATTTATGAGACATATCCAATCAAAAATATACTTAGAAAGTGGAGCATTACCAGAACAGCTTTTCATAGAGCCCGAGCCCAAATACCCAATATCTATTGTGTGTATATATATAAATAAATGAATAAATAGATAAATAAGTAAATATTTCAAGAATAATGATACCATTTTTTAATTGTATTCCCCAAACGTATGAATGTAGCAAACACATTACAAGGCATATGAAGTGATACGCCAACAATAAGATTTATTGCCAAATTAATTGATAATTTTTGCAAATTGAATGTATAACCATATATATATATATAAATATATTAAGGTAGGGGGAAAAGTGTGCAGTGCAGTAAACATAGTATATTACTGATGTTGTCACGAGTCATTGTGTCTGTGATAAAAGTACACCAAGAGTCTATATTCTTATCTGCCTAATTAGAGGAGAACATCACTGTGGAATTGATAAAGAAAGAGAATGTAGATAATAGATAAACTGAGCTTACTTAAATGGGTCTGGCACAGCAACGTTACTTGCAATGAAAACCAGAGGGGAAAGGAGGGAAGAGAGAGGGGGGAGAGAGAAAGAAAAAAAGAGAGAGATAGGAAGTAATGAAGAGAGGAAAGGAGGGGGAAAGAAGGGAAGAGAGAGGGGGGAGACAGAAAGAAAAAAAGAGAGAGATAGGAAGTAATGAAGAGAAAGGGAGAGAGAAACTGCAATAAATTTCCAGTTATACACAATCGTGTTTACGCCAACACTGGTACATTTACCATACGAATATCCATTTGCCATCGGTCACACTTTACACATCAACACGACAAAACCATTGCCCATGCTAGCTATTTTATGAGGATGGATTTTAACAGATATTTTGCATTTACACATTGTGGGAAGCGACTGAAAGTAAAATTAAAAGCGTGTTTGCTGAAAGGAACTTAAAACTCCTCTATTATTTCCACAAAACCTTTTAAACATTGGTATGTGTGCATTTCAAACCCAGGTTATTAAAGTTAAAATAAGACAGACGAAAAACGAGCATTAAAAATTGTGTACTTCACCATTTCGAGGACATAGAATGACTCGTTGTTGACTGAAAAGAGGAGTGGACATCAACATGCACGTTTACCAGGTTACAGAAATGGTGATTTCCAACGCAGCTGCTCTGATTACAGGTACTCGATATTCGGCGCTCGGTTTTCAAGTACTTTATCGTACTTTCATTACTGTTGTTTGATTAGTATTTATCTTGAACGCGTGAAGCATAGAATTTAATAGTTAGCTTTGTTGGTGGTTTTGAAATATTTGTATATTTATACGTACACCCCTGGTGTAATCATCGGGAAATCTCTTTCGCGTTCTTACCCTGTTTAACTATCAAAGGAGAGCTTATATTCAGTGTATTTCATTTTACTTCTAAGATGTTTTATAGGTTTTTTCTAGCCATGACATATTTTTTCTATTATTTTCTAGAGAATTGCTTAGAGCACAAACCAATTTGTCTGAACATGATCCAAAATTCTGTGTAAAGCAAGACTGGACTCAAGCGTTGAAATGTAGTAAATTAAGGCCGCAATTCAAAGCAAAGGGAGCCGAGGTTATTATACTGCTTTTATCTCCTTTTGATTAATGTACGGGATTGCTGCAGTGTTGCATTTGCCTGGATTTGCTTTGATTCTTGGGATAATATTTAATGACAAGGATTACTTAGTTGAAGGAGGGTACACCTGGAGTGGTCTTTGAAGTAAAAACTTGCTCTTATATTGATAAATTGAAGCAGGTTACCAGGAAGGCCGTTGATACAAAGAATGAGAAGAGTCGGTTCGAGAATAGAGCCTTAAGGTGTGCCAGCGTAAATGAAATACTCGTCAGATGTAATTCTATCGAGCGTGACTCGCATTAGCAAGGAGTGATACCAAAGATTCTTCAACAAATACGATTACCAGAATCGTTATCGTATTTTTAAAGGTTCCTGTCATTTGAGCTTACCTCGATATTTCCCTGTGCTTAACCCGTAACGTATGATATAGTTTGGATATTCCTTTATCTTTAACTGTTAAAATGTTTTGATGAGACAATATTAATATTCATTCAGCGAAACGTTTACCCAACTAGAGATGGATATCTTACTTTTTAGACTTGGAAGTGGATTGTGGCACCATTAGTGATTTACATCATTGAAAGATGTATTCGATTCTATCGATCTTTGCAGAAAGTGACTATCACTAAGGTAAGAATGCCCAAATAAACGTTATTAGGTTTCGTTTTTTATTTTCTCAGTATTCCTTTTACGACGATGCTTGAGCTTAAATACACCCAAACGAGGGAGTTTTATTTGCATTGGTGAAAAGGTTTTGCCCAAATTTGTTTCCCGACGCCAACCATTGAACTTTTTTCTGCTTGGAAGGTCGAAATGTAAACGATTTATCTTGAAAATTTTTGACCTTGTGGGCTCAGAGGAAGCGGTATTCATTATAGCTTTATCATTATGCGTAAGCTTTTTCTAATGTACACATAAAGAGAGGCTTCTACTTTTGGCAGCTTGACAATGGGATGGGAGAAGTATGTCTTAAAACGTAGATAAGAAAAAGCTTATGAAAAAGCTTTATTTGAGGGAGGGCCGGGGTATTTCATGCCCAAATTCCCCTCCTGACGTCAACCAATAGCTTTTTGTTAAATATTTAACTTTTGGGTTGGTTACTTTTAAGCTAGAGCGCCCCATTCATCCCAAAGTGGCCAGTACTTTGACTCTTTAGTGTCGGAAAAATGGAGAAGTAGTAAGCAGAAGGTGAGAAAATATTTGAATTATAACCGACTGTATTAAAAGGAGAAAGGGATGGACTTCAAATTTCTGTAATAATAGCATAAAGTTTTTTGAAACAAAACAGAAAATTTTGACAAATAGAACAACTGTGGTTAAATAGTATCACAAAAAAAGATGTATCAGATATGGAAATATTTTTATGTACCATTTGTTTTTGATGAGTAGATTTAAGAAGAGAAGTTGTTTTTCCGATTAATATATATCTATTTAAATGTCTTGTTTAATGAAACAAAACCGAAAGACTATGCAGAAGTTAAGAAAATTTAATTCATCTCTGCGAGTGAGTTTTATTTGAGCAATGAACTTTTTTTACCGGGTGCCCTCTCTGACGTCAGCCAATGTGTTTTTTTGAGCTTACAATTGTTTTTACCCGCAGGGGTCCAAACCAGGAAACTTCTAGTTACAAAGCAGCTGCAATAATTGCTAAGCTACAATACTAAATTTCTGTATTGGAACACTAGAAAATTCTACTAAGTAAGCGTTTTGGTTTGAACTCATGTCCACTGAAACTCTTATCTGAGACACATATTATTGCTTTCTTGTTCTCCTCCGTGTATGTGTATTTGTTGATGCTGCCGTAAGGGTCCGTATTAAAAAGGGAGTGGCTATTTTGATGTCGACACATAAGGAATCGAGTCTGGAAAGTCGTGTTCATTTCTAGCAACCCCTTCCATTAATCCACCGCCTTTCCTTATTTGGTAAAATCTTTTAACCCGTGAAAATTCTTATTACATTGAGCTGTATTTTGAGGTTACCCTTTAGGTTTGGGTTTAGCCTTGAACAAGGCAAATAATCCTTCCCTATGAAAAGAATTCTTATGGAAACCGTATTGAAGGAAATTATGTTTTATTGAAGAGGAGAGGTAAGTACGAAGCCAAATATTTTTCCATATGAGTACCCTCCTTCAAATGCTCTTCATTTACCCCTATAATATGAAAGAAAGGCACTTTTGCCAATATATGCTCATTCAGTAATATTTCCTCTTAAAGGTGCTCAGTGACCTTGTAACTATCTTTGGAACTTATTCATGGTGTCACCTGTGGTCACCTACAATGAACAATTACTCTCCATTGTGAAAAAGTTTGGTTTTTTCAAGTGATATTGTCTATTTTATACCCCCCTACAATCCAACCAGAAAAAACTTTAGTATCATTTGTCCAAATCCTCTGATTTAATTTTTGCTTTTCTGTTTCCTTGAAAGATTGTAAAGCATCCATCCAGAGTAATAGAATTCCAGATGAAGAAAACAGGCTTCGTCGCAGATCCCGGACAGGTGGGTGTTGCATGAAGCGCATTTTCTGAACGGAAAAAAGCCTCCATGGAACTGATCGCATGTATCTATCCACTAAGTGAACCTCTCTTGTTCACTTTTTCCGTATGTGTGTAAGAGCCAGACAATCACCGAGAGTTGTGCACATAGGTTATGTACGGTGAGCAAAATGTAGATGATTTTGCTTGTCTTACAACAAAAGATCCTTCAGTAAGATGAATTGTTGCTAACGTTAACTTAATAGGTCAGAAATATACCCCATCATTTAAATATTTAAATGCAGGTTACTGCTAGTAAAGGTGATTGGTCAATTGTGTTAAAGGTAATACCATACCAAGCGTTGAATATGTGTAGATAAGAACATTAAATGCTTACAATCCATGCTTATTAATGAACAAAACCTCATCCACAGATATTTTAACCCTTTTCGCCGCAGACGAAAACTTAGTATCTTAAACAAGGCGCGTAACAGTGACAAAGAATATAAAATATTTTTTTTGGTAGTGCTTTGGAGGAGAGAACAATTATCACCAAAAAAACAAGTAAAAAATAGAGAATGCTTCAAGCAAAATTGAAACCATTTGAGCAAGATGTAGATCACAAGGGTTTGATAACGTCAAGCCAATAAATATTGTCAAAATATCAATATATTTCTAGCTAATTCATGACAGGAATATCCCTCAAAATGATATTTCTAACTAATTCACGACAGGAATGCCCCTCAATGATATTTGTAGCTAACTCAGGACAGGAATATCCCTCAAAATGATATTTATAGCTAACTCACGACAGGAATATCCCTCAAAATGATATTTATAGCTAATTCACGACAGGAATATCCCTCGAAATGATATTTCTAGCTAATTCACGACAGGAATATTCCTCACGATGATATTTCTAGCTAATTCACGACGGGAATATCCCACAAAATGATATTTCCGAGTAACTCGAATTTTTATGTATACTAAAGAGCAGACAAATATTTCGCCATATTTTAGTGACGTACCCTTATTTTCTATAAAAGTATAATAAACAAATTCTTTTTGTTTGCAAAGTGGAGGTGATAAAAATTGAATTTGAATTACTTCTAATGTTCCTAAATGAAAGATAGACTTAGCTCGGCCAATTATTTTGAACTGATTTATCTCGAAAATTTCACTTCACTCTCGGTTTAGCAGCAAATGTTGTGCTGTACCAGAATCAGAATTCACAATTTTGCTTTAACCCTTGCATTTTTTAAAACTCGATAAACACAGTATTTTTCTCTAAAACAGTTTATATTTCAAAGTTGTTTTAGACAGTCAGTCACCAAAATTGACGGGCTCTTCTCAGTCTATTAAAAAAAAGACAGCCTTTCTCAATCGTCTCTTTGTTTTCAGTATTGAATAAAAAGCACAATTAGTGTCGGCTTTAGAATTCCCGAACCTTTGGTTTAGTCCAGTGGCAGCAAAAAGGTTTTGTATAGCCAATAGTTTAGTTTCTATAAATATTTTTATTATACTTTTGCTACTAGATTACTAATATTGGTAACCCTACTAGTCCTACTATTAGTCTCATGGCTTCTACTATTACCACTACCACCAAAATAATTGTCAGTATTAACTTTAAGAAAGTGACAATACAGGACTGTAAAAGCGGCAACGCCTCTTTAAAAAGTTTAATCCGATTTAGGTTGGCCGAGGAAAAGAAACTTTCCTTACTTTCGGTTCATTAAAGATAATGTGAACGTTAAAGAAGATCGTATATCATATCAAAATATTGAATTAAATGGATGAAATAAAGAGGTCAAAATACTGAATGAAAAGAACGAGAATGTTATCAGCGAAATTATAGAATGTATTGGGAAGAGATTTGACGATAGCACTGTTCCATATATGGTGGGTTTGGTGCAGGTTTTGAATATTGAAGCTTGGGAAAAGAATGTGAAAGGAGGTTCTAATGACGCCTAATTCGGAGATAATTTTATTCGTTGCTAAAATGGCACATTTTGATCAAAATGCCAAAATTCGGATCTTTAATTGTTAAAAATGTGACGTGATAGAGAAAAATGGATTGCATTTTTTAAATCAGCGTGCCCTTATTATATAGAATCAGTTATCAAAACCAAAACAGCAAAATTATTGTTGGGCTGTGTTATCTAATAATGTGGAAGCGAATATTTTGCTCAGAGTAAAGATCAAAAATTTTTGAAATATTTTTTAGATCGGTCTTCTGTTCTGTTTTCCAGTAGCCACGACTAAATTAGAAAGATCGTTTTTTATGTGAATAAGAACCAAAGCTGATACTCGTGCATAGTGTGGGACTGACAGTGTTGAAGGTCTTGTTCAAATTGGTCAAGATGACCTAGATTTCTTCAAAGAATTAGATTCAGTTTCCATTCTAAAACGATTCGTTTTGAGAAAAGCAGCGGCGTCCAAATCAAAAAGCTTCTCCAAAGTACAAAAAGCATCAGGGCTTTAAAGAAGTTATCGGACTTGGTGACAGTGATAAATAGAGTGACGCTGATTGTTTTAAATTGATTTTTGTAGTGTTATTTTTATCTACGTTTCATCGCTTTTGCGACTTTTGTTTGCCTTTTAAGTCACGAAATTCAAGCAAACAACAACAACAACAAAATAACTGAACAGCATTTTTAATGCGACTTTTTCTTTTGCTGCATAAATACTTCAAGGTTTTATGAACATAATATATTATTAATGAGAAACTGTTTTGTAAGGCGTAGTCTTTCACAAATCCAAAAGAATATGTGATTAAGTTGTTTGTTTTCGTTTTACAAATATTTGTTTACATAGATTTCTAATAAGTTGATGTTTTTTGTTTTACATCTATTTTTGTATCAATTCAAAGAAGTTTCTTCATCCATATGCTTGGTCTTAATCTTTCCCTCTGTCACCAAGAAGTAAGCATAGTTAATTCCATGTCGGATAATTTTTTCTACAGGTCGGAGAGAATTCCTATAATTTCCGACACAAAGTCGGACAGCTGCAAGACTTACATTGTAGTAAAGAATATATGAAATAAGAACTAGCTCACCGTGTCAGTCCTTGCCTTACAGAATAGGAATACGACATTTTGACTGAATGACGTAATTAATATTTTTTTGAATAGTGACATAAGAATAACGTGACCTTTACATAAAACACAATTTTTTTATTTCTACTCATTTGTTTGAATCCAGCCGCTGTATTGATTTTAGGGCAATAAAATGCACTGCACCCTAGACAATTAAAGACATATATTTACCTAAATGATTCTTGGTACAAAGCCAAACCATAGCAATTGTCACCCATTCATTTCAGCGGAGCGGCCCTTTGCTGACGCCAGGTCATTTGGGTCAAAAAAGTCTTATTCCTCTATTTCTTACAGCAAGGATTAAACAACTTCCAGTGAGATAGGGCCTATCTTACTGTTCTGTTAGTACAGTTTGTAAACATAATCACACGAAATGACCATGCAACGATTCAAGCCTTTGATGAGCGGGCCCCCTGGCCTACAGACGTATTTCTTTGTTTTTGCTGTGGTAATTCACTGACCCCTGGAGCTGCCGCGCGGCATGTAAATGTTGGTTTAGACTTAAGCATTAATGATTAGATCGGTAGGTATAGCTAATAAACCTTTTACACGTGTATTAATTTTCATTTCCTTTTTCCCTATCATCTCAGTACATCTTCATGCAATGCCCAAGTATTTCACAGTTTGAATGGCATCCGTTTACCTTAACATCGGTAAGCTAATGTTTTGAATTGTTGTTGTGATTGAAAGTGAACGTGTTTTGAATTGTTTTAGTGAGTTTTTGACGTAACATTATAAAAACTATAATCTATGTTACAGCAAAGTAAAGGTAGGTCTCAAACTATCTCAATGTATATTTTGGTCCTTATTACAAGAATCGATATACACTCGGTAAGGTAGTTCTTGCCTTTAGTTCTCTGTACTTAGAACATTGCCCTAGAACACGAAATGAAGATACCTAAAAAATGAGGCTTTGAAAGTTCCCAAAATGAGGCTTTGAAAGTTCCCAAAATGAGGCTGGGAACTAAGCTACCAAGGTGGCACCAAACACTAACGGGCATCAGCCGTCTTTTTTTTTGCATCGTCTAAGGTGAAAAGGTACTGACAGAGTATTACAAGCTTAAGTGGTGTGATGGGCTGTTTATCCCATATCGCGTTGGTAAGTGAGATTTTCTTGGCCCTAATCCAGCGTTATATTGGCTTTTTATAACTGTTCTGACGAAAAGCAGAAGGTAATGGGGGTACAAGATAGTACTGGAGAAGTTTAACCATAGACCTTCACACAAGTGGCTAAATTGTGACGATGATCGGTATGTTGCAGCTAAGTTGATGTAGCAGATTATATTCTGCCTTTTGACGGTGAAGTTCTACTTAGGAACAATACTGCTCCCCGCTTGGGAAAAGAGATGGACACTCTTGCTTAACAAAAGTCATTTTCTCCTACTCGTTTAAGAACCCATATTTGAATAACATCCAGTTTACTTTTCCCAATTAAATATGTCAGAGCAATTACCTTAAAAAAATTAAACCATCGTAGACTTTTTGACGCAAAAGATAAACCAGAGTGCAGAAATGGTCTGGTAGCCAGAATAGTGAAGCAGTCTACCATAGACATCGATGCTCCAGTCAGGACACGTTCGGAGAATCGAGCCTGCAAGGAGCTGGCAGCTACACATTTACTGGATGAGAAACCTTAGAGTGGCATAAACGAAAGGTGATCGGTGATCGGATTAAAACGTGCAAAGTAGAGACATTAAATTGTAATCAGTTTAAGTCTTATTTTTTAAATCCAGACAACTGCAAGTTAATCATTTTGGGAGACAAACAATTGTCAGGAGTGGCTATGATTCCTGTAACGGTACACCCCCAGACCATAGGCTAGGGAACTTAAATGGTTTAATTCGTTTAAAGAAATTCAAGCAGGACAGTCTCACTGTGCTAATGCTCTGTTCAAATTTCCAATTTAATAAACAACTACCTCCTATACAACAAACCCTTGGTTAAACATGCTAAATGGCACTTACTTTGCTTAGTACTGACTGTTAGTCCGACCGGTAGACAAGGCACTGGCTAGTGAAGAGCATAATGGCATTTAAAATCAAACCCTTGAGCACCTACCAAAGGTTTAAAGTAGGTAGAAAGGTAACTACCCAAAATATAAACGACCGTAAGAAGATAGCAAAACTCAGAAATCAACGTCAGAAAAAAATCGTTGTTTAGTAAATTGATTTAGAGGTGGAGATTAGGCAAATGAAGCAAGACGTGCAGAATATATAAGCACTCTCCTTAACGTAATCCTTGTCCCTTTTAGCCATTTGTACCGACGAAGTACATCAAAGATTCATTGTTAAGGAGCTCAATTTGAGTAGAAGTATACTTTTAACAAGTGTAGCTATATTTGTCAAAGCCTAAAGCACTAGTAGTATATGAAAAGATGGTGGAAAAACTAGCAAGGCCACAGGTAGGTATGAAGGAAGGAAGGAAGGAAGATGGGTACACCCATACATACACACACGCACGCACACACACACTGCACGCGCACGCACGCGCACGCACACACGAGAGAAAGACACCCATAACCAGACCGACAAACAGACCGACCGACAGGTGAACTGGTATGTGAATAAAATACATTCTTGTACAGTACTGAACTTGTTTAAATCATTTTAAATCATTTGCTTTTATTTTAGTGCCCAGAAGAAGATTACTTCTCTGTTCACATACGGATTGTTGGTGATTGGACAGGTAACAACTTTTATTTTGATATATTGATGGTAGTGTTTTTGAAATAGGCGTAATCTGGGGTAGGCTGTAATTGAATGTATATCTAGAGAACATAAACATTTAGTTGCTATGTTATGTAACATGTTTTTACACAGACCCTAACCAAATCTAATTTTTAAAACTTTTTTTCGCAGAGGCCCTTGCAAAAGCTTGTGATTTTGATAGCACTTTAAAAGATGTAAACAGGTTACCAAGGTATGACATGTTATTAGCTTTGAACTATGAAAACACAATCTCTTTAAAATATTGAACATCCTTACAAACAGTTACTGATCCTACTGTTTCTTTTTTTTTCCGAGAGAATAAAGTTTTAGTGGTCACAACACAGCCCGTTACAAACATACCTCTTTTTTGCCATTTTAGAATTTCTACTTTAGAAAATCAGTTTTGCTCAGAGAGAGTACCACATGTTATTGTTGCCCTAACCAATTTTTATTTTGTGTTATATTTTGATTCCATAATAAAAGAATTTCTATATTCCATAATGAAAGAATTTCTATATTCCATAATGAAAGAATTTCTGTATTCCATAATGAAAGAATTTCTATATTCCATAATGAAAGAATTTCTATATTCCATAATGAAAGAATTTCTATATTCCATAATGAAAGAATTTCTATATTCCATAATGAAAGAATTTCTATATTCCATAATGAAAGAATTTCTATATTCCATAATGAAAGAATTTCTATATTCCATAATGAAAAAAATTTCTATATTCCATAATGAAAGAATTTCTATATTCCATAATGAAAGAATTTCTATATTCCATAATGAAAGAATTTCTATATTCCATAATGAAAGAATTTCTATATTCCATAATGAAAGAATTTCTATATTCCATAATGAAAGAATTTCTATATTCCATAATGAAAGAATTTCTATATTCCATAATGAAAGAATTTCTATATTCCATAATGAAAGAATTTCTATATTCCATAATGAAAGAATTTCTATATTCCATAATGAAAGAATTTCTATATTCCATAATGAAAGAATTTCTATATTCCATAATGAAAGAATTTCTATATTCCATAATGAAAGAATTTCTATATTCCATAATGAAAGAATTTCTATATTCCATAATGAAAGAATTTCTATATTCCATAATGAAAGAATTTCTATATTCCATAATGAAAGAATTTCTATATTCCATAATGAAAGAATTTCTATATTCCATAATGAAAGAATTTCTATATTCCATAATGAAAGAATTTCTATATTCCATAATGAAAGAATTTCTATATTCCATAATGAAAGAATTTCTATATTCCATAATGAAAGAATTTCTATATTCCATAATGAAAGAATTTCTATATTCCATAATGAAAGAATTTCTATATTCCATAATGAAAGAATTTCTATATTCCATAATGAAAGAATTTCTATATTCCATAATGAAAGAATTTCTATATTCCATAATGAAAGAATTTCTATATTCCATAATGAAAGAATTTCTATATTCCATAATGAAAGAATTTCTATATTCCATAATGAAAGAATTTCTATATTCCATAATGAAAGAATTTCTATATTCCATAATGAAAGAATTTCTATATTCCATAATGAAAGAATTTCTATATTCCATAATGAAAGAATTTCTATATTCCATAATGAAAGAATTTCTATATTCCATAATGAAAGAATTTCTATATTCCATAATGAAAGAATTTCTATATTCCATAATGAAAGAATTTCTATATTCCATAATGAAAGAATTTCTATATTCCATAATGAAAGAATTTCTATATTCCATAATGAAAGAATTTCTATATTCCATAATGAAAGAATTTCTATATTCCATAATGAAAGAATTTCTATATTCCATAATGAAAGAATTTCTATATTCCATAATGAAAGAATTTCTATATTCCATAATGAAAGAATTTCTATATTCCATAATGAAAGAATTTCTATATTCCATAATGAAAGAATTTCTATATTCCATAATGAAAGAATTTCTATATTCCATAATGAAAGAATTTCTATATTCCATAATAAAAGAATTTCTATATTCCATAATGAAAGAATTTCTATATTCCATAATGAAAGAATTTCTATATTCCATAATGAAAGAATTTCTATATTCCATAATGAAAGAATTTCTATATTCCATAATGAAAGAATTTCTATATTCCATAATGAAAGAATTTCTATATTCCATAATGAAAGAATTTCTATATTCCATAATGAAAGAATTTTTATATTCCATAATGAAAGAATTTTTATATTCCATAATGAAAGAATTTTCTTTTGGTTTCATTAACATTGCCTTTCTTTGACTAAGTACCTAGGATGCTTGTTTCAAAATTTATGCTAAAAATGGCAACACTTATCCCAGATTGGACGTGTAATGAAAATATGGGAAGCAGCAAACGCTATTGCTTCGGTCTCCCTGGTATCAAAACTTGGTTTAAATTTTGGTTTAATTCGGAGAAATTCATAAAAATATTACTTAAGCTAGTTTTGTGATGTGATTGTTGTTATTAAATTTCTTGGTTTCCTATCCTATCAGTTCATGTCTTGTGCTTAAATTTTGTACTTCAGTCTTTTAGCTATTTATCTGCAGCTTGCATAATTTAATAACATGAACAAATTAATACCCCGTTTCAAAGCACAGGAGTATCGGATAACGTATATTACAAATGCATAAACGTTAACTGTGATCTAGTATGAATATACTACACATGACACATACATCAACTAGGTACACACACAATATATATAAAGCTTCGATTGTCTCTGAAACAAGATAGACTAGAATCCGTGATGAGCCAAAAGTGACGTGCGTAGGTGGCACCCTGCTGCCCTACTGTGAGTTAGTGCATCGAAGTTACTATGTGCTGATGACAAGGAGATGCTTTTTTACTATTTATCTGCAGATTTCACGCCCTTTAGAGTCTAGTCGTCAGTATTTTCCATGACTTGTTCAGGGTTCAGGGCAGACTCGAGGAGTGCATCACTTGCATTTCTCCGAGAAAAGGAAGGACCATTTCAGATCTCGAGGCTCGCCATGGGTTGATTAGGCAGCTGTACACACTACCTTTCTTCTGAATCCCGCGCATTTTGGAATTTTTAGCTAATTTCAAATGTTAAAAACGTAAGAAAATACTTGGTGTAAATTCCGTATTTTGTTGATTAAACACTACTACCTTGATATAGCGCGTCTTCTTTTTATAGATGAAATTTTAAAGACATTTCCCCATGAATAAGTAAAGCACAGAAGCCTGAATAGAAGCGTAGTTTCGTTATTTTTTAATGATCATTAACAGAAGCTTTCACATTTTGACAAGTGCAGTAATTTTAAAAATTTAATTTGTAATTATAATTTGTCTTTGAAATTACGTTTTGTCTTTTTAACCAATTTAGTCAATTAAATACGGTAATAATTGTTTCTTAAGGTGTTTTTTAACTGCGATTGCAGCATAATAGATACCAAAGTAGGGTATGTGCATGTGTGTCATCCTTTGTGCTTAACTGCTGAATAGTCTCCGTTCTTGGCCGAAGAGAAATGAACTTGTCGTCTTGTTTATTTGGTAGGCTATAAAAATAGTTAGTTATACTTTGGTGAAATGTTTTTCGTTGTGAATTTTACTTACTAATTTTGATTTTGTTTTTATATGTCTTTATTACAAATTATGTGTATTTATTAAAATATACAATCTTTTCTTACGCATATGTATAAAAGTAAGTTCTTAATGTTTATTCGCTCTTGTAGGATTGCTGTCGATGGACCATTTGGAACTGCGAGTACTGTATGTTTGCTCAGAACACAAATAGTTGTACTGGGTTTTTTCTCGACTTAATATCCTTAAAAGAGGCATTTTTCTTTACGGTTATTTTTTTTTTTTCGTCGTTATGTTGGGGACTTCATATTCCAAAAACTATATGAAGAATATTTTAATTAGGTGTCACATATTGACTAATGCAAACGATTCAAATCTAAATGTTGAGCACAAAAGTACAGCAGCCAAAAGTTTCCTGTTGTGTTTTTTAGACTTAAAGAGACTTTGAAATCTCAAAGCAACCCACTGATTGGGGCCTCCCAAGACGTCAGACCAATGAATTCCTCTCTGCTCTAACGTATATTTCTTACAAGGGTACCTTCCGAGCTGAAGAATGAAAAGAAAGCATTAATGAAACGTCAAGTATGAAAGCAGAGTAAATCTTCTTCGTATCGACTATTGCTAAGAAAGTGTGTTACTGTTATAGATCCAGAGTTTAGCAGTATTTTAGAATTTCAACACTGAGCCTTTGGTATAAATCTAAGCCGAGACGCTTAGATATAAACCAGAAATTCTTAGCGCTAAGTCATGGAGATCAAATTCAATGGGTTTTTGTACCAAAAACTACACAGCCTTTTCAACTTTGACCACGAACATGAGAAAAAATTAACAATGGTCTTCAAATGAACCAGTCTAGGAAACGTCTACAAGTTGACTGAAAACTTTTAATTTGTCAAACGTATGTAATAAAGCAGATTTTGAGCGCATATATGCATATAAATTGTTGTTGTTGTTTGGGATTTTTACTTTTCCATCCACATATGTTTCAGATAGCCCCAAAAAAGGTCAGGAAGACCAAAAGAAGGCATGAAGTCATTGCTGTACCCATTTACTCTTTAATAATATTCCACCTTTTCAGGCATTTGTTGCCCATTGCTTTTCTCCCGTTTTTAATCCCACATGGAGGCTCGAGCTTTATCCCATTTTGCCTATAAGTGTAACCAGCTAGGAAAATCTATAACATTTTGAGGCCTGTCCAGAACCCACCATGTCAACCAGCTACCACGGTACACCTTATGATACCCCTTGTCTCCAGCGTATCTTCTGTATTCTTTTTTAGCACCACAATTAAAATATATATTTTTTCCTTTTTCTTTCCTTAATGTTTGCCGATGGTTCATACTCTTGCATCACTACTGACCATATTTTTTGCTCTCTGAATTGTTAGCCTTGTTTCTACCGAAAACGTTGAATGAGAATTCGTTTGACCATCACGAGTATTAACTTGGTCCGGGCTAGAGAAATTATCACATTAGTTGCGCTTTTATCATTAATCTCACTACTCAGATATAAACCACCCTTTTAAAAAGTAGGATGGTGATGATGAGAAGGATAATGATAATATAAAATAAAGGATTAAAGCTGAAGGGTGAGAA
>RDPX01000109.1:1372927-1391431 GCA_003991215.1 Morbakka virulenta | reverse complement strand
TTTTTTTTTTTCGTCGTTATGTTGGGGACTTCATATTCCAAAAACTATATGAAGAATATTTTAATTAGGTGTCACATATTGACTAATGCAAACGATTCAAATCTAAATGTTGAGCACAAAAGTACAGCAGCCAAAAGTTTCCTGTTGTGTTTTTTAGACTTAAAGAGACTTTGAAATCTCAAAGCAACCCACTGATTGGGGCCTCCCAAGACGTCAGACCAATGAATTCCTCTCTGCTCTAACGTATATTTCTTACAAGGGTACCTTCCGAGCTGAAGAATGAAAAGAAGGCATTAATGAAACGTCAAGTATGAAGGGAGAGTAAATCTTCTTCGTATCGACTATTGCTAAGAAAGTGTGTTACTGTTATAGATCCAGAGTTTAGCAGTATTTTAGAATTTCAACACTGAGCCTTTGGTATAAATCTAAGCCGAGACGCTTAGATATAAACCAGAAATTCTTAGCGCTAAGTCATGGAGATCAAATTCAATGGGTTTTTGTACCAAAAACTACACAGCCTTTTCAACTTTGACCACGAACATGAGAAAAAATTAACAATGGTCTTCAAATGAACCAGTCTAGGAAACGTCTACAAGTTGACTGAAAACTTTTAATTTGTCAAACGTATGTAATAAAGCAGATTTTGAGCGCATATATGCATATAAATTGTTGTTGTTGTTTGGGATTTTTACTTTTCCATCCACATATGTTTCAGATAGCCCCAAAAAAGATCAGGAAGACCAAAAGAAGGCATGAAGTCATTGCTGTACCCATTTACTCTTTAATAATATTCCACCTTTTCAGGCATTTGTTGCCCATTGCTTTTCTCCCGTTTTTAATCCCACATGGAGGCTCGAGCTTTATCCCATTTTGCCTATAACTGTAACCAGCTAGGAAAATCTATAACATTTTGAGGCCTGTCCAGAACCCACCATGTCAACCAGCTACCACGGTACACCTTATGATACCCCTTGTCTCCAGCGTATCTTCTGTATTCTTTTTTAGCACCACAATTAAAATATATATTTTTTCCTTTTTCTTTCCTTAATGTTTGCCGATGGTTCATACTCTTGCATCACTACTGACCATATTTTTTGCTCTCTGAATTGTTAGCCTTGTTTCTACCGAAAACGTTTAACGAGAATTCGTTTGACCATCACGAGTATTAACTTGGTCCGGGCTAGAGAAATTATCACATTAGTTGCGCTTTTATCATTAATCTCACTACTCAGATATAAACCACCCTTTTAAAAAGTAGGATGGTGATGATGAGAAGGATAATGATAATATAAAATAAAGGATTAAAGCTGAAGGGTGAGAAGTATTATTTTTAGTGATTACTGCGTGTAAAGTCTAAAAATATTCTTGTACCAGAATTTCATTATTTTCCATTTAGAAAAACGATTTGGGTTGTATATCCTATTTGTAGTTGTATTTTGCTATTTTCTTTTAGGATTGCTTTAAATATTCCACCTGCTTGTTTATCGGGGCAGGAATTGGTGTCACACCGTTCGCTTCTATTTTAAAGTCGATATGGTAGGTAATTAATTTTGAGCCTCGTTATTTAAGAAATTTTTTTAACTGTACTTTTCCCCAAATGGTAAATCGTTGTCTTACCATGCGGGAAGTTACGATTTTAAGCTCTCCATGATCGATTTGGTCCTTCGTTAAACGGTACAGACCATATATTGTACCTGTTTTGGTAATAAAGGTGGGCGGAGGCTGACGTCACAGTTTACAAGGGGATGAAATCAGAGTTTGAAAAAGGATGGAGACAGAGTTGAAAAATGGAGGAGTAAATTGGGGAGAATGACGTTAGAGTTTAGAGGAGGATAGAGGCAAAGTTGAAAGAGGGATGTTGACCAAGCTAGAAAAGGGATGGAATCGAGATTGAAAGAGGGAGCCAGAGTTGAAAGACGGATGAAAACAAAGGTGGGGCAGGGCTGAAAACAGCATTAGGAAAAAGACAGAGACCGTAATTGAAAACTGATAAAATCCTGAAAAAAACCTACTCTTATGTAACGCTTTGCACTGATTTGACTTAAGGTCTGTTCAGGGTAGAAGGTGTTAAAAACGGTGACATGGGATGTACCTAACCAAAGGGTGAAACCACACTCTCATACCCCTAGGCATAGGCTAGTACCGGTTTATATGTACTTTGAGAGTCAAAATATTGTCTTCATTCTTTGATTCACTTATATAAAAACGAATTGGGGCAATTTGGACAAACTTTCCTTATTTACCCTAGTTTTTTGACATTTTTTAATTAAGCTAGAATATTTTGGCACTTAGCTGACGCTTCGACAAGCCTGTAGAGAGTAAATAAACCCTTTCTTTAGGTCGCGGTAGTGACTGAATTTTATGGCATGCCCGAATAATGCACAGGAATTCCCAATTTGATGTACACTTATTTTTTATTCTTTCAAAATATCACGTGAAAAAAATATTAAAGGAACGATTTGGTATAGTAAAGAAAAACAGATGACAAATAAAAGTTACACTGGATGGGTGCAAACAATACCCTTGGGTTGTGAAAGAATTTATTGCAAAAATGGACTGCCCAAGAGCATAGCGATAATAGCTACTAGTAGGAAATATGACAAAAAGGGCCATAGACACCGCTTTGAATCCATTTCGGTGCGAGATATGTTTTCCTTTTTTTTCCTTTAAAATATTACTTTAGTTAATGGAGCTTTCATTGCAGGATTATTTTTGGTTACTGGAATTTCCTTTTTAACATCACCTTTTAAAGCTTGGGGTCATACTAAACACTGATGACACGTATAAAATTTCTATTTATTTGACGGGCATGATACGATATCTATTGATGATATAAGGTCACACGTGGAAATATGAAAACCCCACCCCAATTTAGTGGCTGGCTCACAAGCTGGACAGAGATATATCATCTTTAAAGATCCATGCAAATTACCGACTGATTAATTCTATGGCCCATCCAAATTAATCCCAAGAAAAAAGTAACTGGCAACCCATTTTAGTTCCGTCATAGAATTAGACTACCAGTAATAATCATAATGAAATAACAGTGTTGCATTTCTTATAAAGTTACTTACATTGCTTTTTTTTTGGTGCATAATAAACGAGGTATAATAGAACTGAATTTTAAAGAGAAAAGTAGTGAAGGCTGTATAAATTGGGAAATAGGCTTTGCGGAAACCTGACTATGGGAAAAAGTCAAAAGACAGTGAAGAGAAGTTAAAAAGAAGAATTATACCGGTGACAAAGTAGACTTTAATTCTTCCCTCTCCTTTTATGTGTACCCAGATGATGACCTGGAAAGACAGAAATGTTTAGCACTCAATGTTTGCCGAGTAAAGAATTATAGAGTGCTTTTATAGTTGATTTCCTCGCTAATTTTTTTTTCTTTTTAGTTTTAACCTCATTTCCCCCCAGCAATTGGGGCTCAGACGGTGCCCTTCAGAGGGACTTTGTTTTGGCAGTGAGGAATTTCTTGCCCGGATGCCCTTCCTGACGCCAACCAATGGCTTTTTCTTTTGTAAAGTTCCAAATTCTCCTCGCCCGCTAGGGGAATCGAACCCGGAACCTCTTGCTTACTGTGCAATTGCACTAACCCTTAAACCACGGCTCCTCGCTAATTCAATTTTGAAAACCATCACATCTTTTGTCTTGATTACGAGAGCACAATATCTAAAACCAATGAAGCTCACGTTCAACTGTAAATGTAAATGCCTTTGAAAGAAAAGGGTAGGTAAAATTTCACCAGGGATATTTCGATTCATGTTGTATCAGGTGACGGAATGCGACTTTCCTACCAACGTAATCTTTGTCAAGTTTTGTTATTTTTCAGCTGTGAGTGTTCTTTGCTACAAGTTTTTTCCCTGATATTTACCGCAAAAGGTAACTGGGGTTTATTATTTTAGTGAGTTTTAATAACCATTTCAAGAAGGTAACTAAACTGAACCATTACCGACAAACTGGGAATCGCCTTTTGAAACGAGTAAAGGCAAAAGCTATGGGTGATTTAGAGGGAATTTTGAGCCTCGTATAATTTACTTGCCTTTAACCCATTTATGAACGAATAAAGTGAACAAAGAAAGCGACAAAGGCATTTCAGAAAGATGTGTTTCAAAGCTTAGCTCCTCAGGTTCATCACGAAGAGTAGTTTTTCTTCGGCATCATTCCTTCCCCTACAATATTGAAATTATTTACTTATTTCCAGGTACCAGTTGCAAAAGAAAGGCACGGAACTTTTTATCAAGAAGGTCTACTTCTTCTGGATTTGCCCAGATACTAATGCATTTGAATGGTTTACTGATTTATTGCGGAGTTTAGAACAACAGGTTAGTTATTCTTTTAGTTTTAATACAAAGAACGGCAACAGTTATCTTTTACACGCTGTAGTCAATGTAGCAGCATGTTGTTATATTTGTATGGTGTAGTTGTTGTTGGTTCTATCTGTGCTAGGTTGTAGTAGTCGTAAGTTGTAAATGTTGTAAATTAAGGCTGTGGCTCCTTCCTGCAGTTACCAAAACTTATGTTTTTAAGATGTTTTTAAGCCATAGCTCTATCCACATAGTATCCTTTAGGACTTTTTAGTATAATAGACCTACTTGTTTTTTAGAAGGCAAGAGATCACCATAACTGTTTGACTGCAGAGGATTTAGGGTCTTTTGGGCTGTTATAAAATTAGTGAGTCTGTCAACTAGCCTCTGACCTTGAAACGCTAAATTTGGGGATCAAGAAATCCACACGTGGACTTGTGAAAAGATCGTGCAGGTTAGACGCTCTAACAAAAAAGAGCAAACTGCCTTTTGTAGAACCTCTTGGGCTAGTGTTAAACTCTATGGATTAAATATATATCTTGTACATTACAATTTTTCTTTAGAGTGCTATATTTAAATCAGGGCAAGTATAAAAGTAAGGTAAAGCAGAAATCTCACAAGAGACAGCCTTCAAGGTGTTTATTGTAATGTGGGACAAGAAAAAATATATTTGAACACCAGTTGCACTTCTGACATTTTATGATGAAAATGTCCAGACAAACTAGACTCTTTTGACACCAAACCAACATTGCAAGTCCCTGTATTAATGTAATATATGAACATCACGACGCAATGTTCAGGTGGAACCTCCAGACAGATTCACACCGGTTTCGAACTATGTAAGGTCACTTCAATACTCCTTGTTTGACATTCTCGCAATAAATAGAATATGGTTTTGTCCAGAAAAGACAGGAGCTGTAAATAGTTTTGAGGGTCAAAAAGCTGGAAAACAGAGGGGGTTTGTATTTTTTGGATAGCTGAGAACATTTTAGCAATTCTAAATGTACACTCTCCCCGTTGCTTTGCTGCAGTTGTTAAAACAAAGGATAACTGAGTTTAAAGAGTAAAAACAATTTCTTCTACCTCCTGCCTTCAGCCCCAACACCTCGTCAGATCGACTGCTTTGGTCAGTTTTCGTCATTCGACTACCATTCCTCTCCGATACCCCAGTTCCAAAAGCTGCCATGGCCTGCTTTACCGCATCGTCGTATCACGCCAATTACCGCCAATTGCCGCCATCTACTTTTATACTTTTATTCTTACCTTTAAACCCTTTTTCGAGCATAAACACATAGACACAACTGAGAATAAGTATGGTTCACGTTTTGAGTGTAATTCACGTGGATAATTGATTAAATTAATCATCATACATTTTTTCCATTTCCTGATATTTATTTTATACTGGTTATTTCCACCAAAGCTTTATTTGTCTTTAAACTAAAAATTAATGTTTAGCTTGATTAAGTAGGACAGTAAAATATCGATTGTCGGGACTGGGGAAAAAATTCAGATGATTGAGGGGTAAGAAAACCTAAAAATGTATCAAGTAGCAGTGAAAGTGAAATGATAATAATAATAATAATAATAATAATAAAAAGAAAGCCAGTGGTTGGGAAGTCTAAACATATAGCCATTAAATTCACCTAGAATTGGTTTATTTTGATGTTTATTTTGGCAAATGTTAATTTGGGTCATCAGCTGTTCATTTGCCGTGTTGTATTGTGCCTGATGACTGTTAAATGGAAGTGTGTCAAGCTGTACGTCTAAAGTGTTTTCGAGTCATTAATGTTTTTTTATCAGTGTTCGACCACCGAAATTTGCGTGAGTTTAGAGGACTGTAGAGCAAAACCTAGACAATATCCCAGAATTTCAAGCAAAATGTATTNTACCGCATCGTCGTATCACGCCAATTACCGCCAATTGCCGCCATCTACTTTTATACTTTTATTCTTACCTTTAAACCCTTTTTCGAGCATAAACACATAGACACAACTGAGAATAAGTATGGTTCACGTTTTGAGTGTAATTCACGTGGATAATTGATTAAATTAATCATCATACATTTTTTCCATTTCCTGATATTTATTTTATACTGGTTATTTCAACTATAGCTTTATTTGTCTTTAAACTAAAAATTAATGTTTAGCTTGATTAAGTAGGACAGTAAAATATCGATTGTCGGGACTGGGGAAAAAATTCAGATGATTGAGGGGTAAGAAAACCTAAAAATGTATCAAGTAGCAGTGAAAGTGAAATGATAATAATAATAATAATAATAATAAAAAAAATAATAATAATAATAAAAAAAAGAAAGCCAGTGGTTGGGAAGTCTAAACATATAGCCATTAAATTCACCTAGAATTGGTTTATTTTGATGTTTATTTTGGCAAATGTTAATTTGGGTCATCAGCTGTTCATTTGCCGTGTTGTATTGTGCCTGATGACTGTTAAATGGAAGTGTGTCAAGCTGTACGTCTAAAGTGTTTTCGAGTCATTAATGTTTTTTTATCAGTGTTCGACCACCGAAATTTGCGTGAGTTTAGAGGACTGTAGAGCAAAACCTAGACAATATCCCAGAATTTCAAGCAAAATGTATTTGTATAGTTGGATGTGATCAGTATCGGCATCTATGAAATTTTTCAAAATTTTAGTTTATAGTACTTACGATGTTGGTCATTGGCACAAGGACAAAAGTTCCACCGAAATCCAGTTGGCTAAGTGGCAAACTGAAATTGAATATTTAAATGTACCTCAGGTACGGACTGAAATAATTGGCAGGCCACAATGAAGAAGGATAATTTACGAAGTAACGCAGGTTGATATTCCTATGACCGATACAGTCATGGCTTGGGAAGGCAAGGCAAGTTATACTGATAATAAGCCTTCTGGTCAGATACTTAAGGTTGGTTTTCTTTCCGTTTTCTTTGGGAGAACGAAATTAGAGATGCCCAAAAGGTCATTTTTCATTGCTACTATTGAAGTAAGCGGCTTGGTGCTATTTTTATTCATGGTCAATTAAACGCATTACGTCAGGACAGTTAGGCACCCTATTATCAGTCATTTGAGCATGCAAATCTAATATGGCCTGAGACAACGGGTGTCATCTCAAATATCCCAGACTGGGAGTATGGGAATAGAGTATAATGCGTTAACACAAGGTCAGCTTTTCACATTGTGGAAGCTGCTACGGACTTTTTAGTAGAACTTGTTCTATTATTTTGATAAATGCTTGTCATTGAGATGTACCCCTTTCAAAGACGAAGTCCTGTTATTAACCTGAGGATTTTATATAAAAGTCATACTCAGTATAGCCTTCAAATATTCTCTGGAAACGACTGCATACCTGGAAGATTCTAAATTAAACTATAGTTGATCCATGACGTAATGCCCAGTAGGATTGAAAAGGTACAACGAGGCCGCAAGTGTTATTCCTTTGTTGGCAATAGCTTCAGATCCCAGTAGAATTGTTAGTTGGTGCCAGAAAATCAGACCATAAGACCATCAGGCCAAAAGACAGCCTTTCTGCTTGTCTTAGATATCCCTTCACGTGGACAATCGCCAATTCTTAACTATTAAAAATAACTCGAAAGCAAAATATGTATTTCTATATTCGAAATTGGAAATTAGTTTGTTTTTATGAACAGGAATTTGGACTGAAAAAAGCCACTTTTTTGTTAATTTTTTATTGGTTTATATAAGTATAACGACAATTCCGTAAAACCTTGGCGTTTAATGCAGTTGCAATCTAACTAAAACGTTCCAGGTTCAATAACCACAGTTGACAGACGTTTGGTGTGTTACAAAATGCCATCAGTTTGGGTCAGCTTTGCGATCTGGCTGAGATAATTGTCATTCGTCAAGGACCATTTTCATAGAAACCCATGGTCTGAACTTTAAAACTAGGAAAAGAAAGATGAAAGGAAGAATTTACCTAAAATGAAATAAAAATTGAACCATTTCTGTTTGTAATCTGCTTTCAAACCACCTGGTTATAACATAATGTTCCGTTCAGTTTAATCTGAGTTTTTAAAATTTAATTAGCCTAAACAGTACCCTGAATAGATTCTAAACAATAAATAGAACCTATTAAACAAAGTAAACAGTAAATATACTCTAAACAATATATTTAAGCTTTAGAGTTGTTATTTGTGGTAAAACAAGCCAATGTCTTATGGCTGTAAATTTGATACTTACTGGGGTACTGTATTTATATAATTGGTGAATGCTTTTAATCAGAAGCAGAAGTTGTGTAGAGAATATTCGCCTTCGTCACCATGTCTTCGAGCAGATTCGGTCGGGAGAATTGACTCAGTCACTTCTTCCGTCGCAACCCATCATTACTTGTGGGAGCTTGGCAGATTTTCTCGCTAAGGCACCGCAAAGTTAGTCTATTTGTTTATAAAAGGACGGCTTTCATGAAACGTGATGGAACTTAGACCCACATTTTACTGACTTACTTACTTAATTGCGTAACCCTCCTTGGGTCTTTGCACATTCTTTCTTTACATATTCCTTCCAGGTGGCACGATCTTTCGCCTTGCGTTNATTGGCACAAGGACAAAAGTTCCACCGAAATCCAGTTGGCTAAGTGGCAAACTGAAATTGAATATTTAAATGTACCTCAGGTACGGACTGAAATAATTGGCAGGCCACAATGAAGAAGGATAATTTACGAAGTAACGCAGGTTGATATTCCTATGACCGATACAGTCATGGCTTGGGAAGGCAAGGCAAGTTATACTGATAATAAGCCTTCTGGTCAGATACTTAAGGTTGGTTTTATTTCCGTTTTCTTTGGGAGAACGAAATTAGAGATGCCCAAAAGGTCATTTTTCATTGCTACTATTGAAGTAAGCGGCTTGGTGCTATTTTTATTCATGGTCAATTAAACGCATTACGTCAGGACAGTTAGGCACCCTATTATCAGTCATTTGAGCATGCAAATCTAATATGGCCTGAGACAACGGGTGTCATCTCAAATATCCCAGACTGGGAGTATGGGAATAGAGTATAATGCGTTAACACAAGGTCAGCTTTTCACATTGTGGAAGCTGCTACGGACTTTTTAGTAGAACTTGTTCTATTATTTTGATAAATGCTTGTCATTGAGATGTACCCCTTTCAAAGACGAAGTCCTGTTATTAACCTGAGGATTTTATATAAAAGTCATACTCGGTATAGCCTTTAAATATTCTCTGGAAACGACTGCATACCTGGAAGATTCTAAATTAAACTATAGTTGATCCATGACGTAATGCCCAGTAGGATTGAAAAGGTACAACGAGGCCGCAAGTGTTATTCCTTTGTTGGCAATAGCTTCAGATCCCAGTAGAATTGTTAGTTGGTGCCAGAAAATCAGACCATAAGACCATCAGGCCAAAAGACAGCCTTTCTGCTTGTCTTAGATATCCCTTCACGTGGACAATCGCCAATTCTTAACTATTAAAAATAACTCGAAAGCAAAATATGTATTTCTATATTCGAAATTGGAAATTAGTTTGTTTTTATGAACAGGAATTTGGACTGAAAAAAGCCACTTTTTTGTTAATTTTTTATTGGTTTATATAAGTATAACGACAATTCCGTAAAACCTTGGCGTTTGATGCAGTTGCAATCTAACTAAAACGTTCCAGGTTCAATAACCACAGTTGACAGACGTTTGGTGTGTTACAAAATGCCATCAGTTTGGGTCAGCTTTGCGATCTGGCTGAGATAATTGTCATTCGTCAAGGACCATTTTCATAGAAACCCATGGACTGAACTTTAAAACTAGGAAAAGAAAGATGAAAGGAAGAATTTACCTAAAATGAAATAAAAATTGAACCATTTCTGTTTGTAATCTGCTTTCAAACCACCTGGTTATAACATAATGTTCCGTTCAGTTTAATCTGAGTTTTTAAAATTTAATTAGCCTAAACAGTACCCTGAATAGATTCTAAACAATAAATAGAACCTATTAAACAAAGTAAACAGTAAATATACTCTAAACAATATATTTAAGCTTTAGAGTTGTTATTTGTGGTAAAACAAGCCAATGTCTTATGGCTGTAAATTTGATACTTACTGGGGTACTGTATTTATATAATTGGTGAATGCTTTTAATCAGAAGCAGAAGTTGTGTAGAGAATATTCGCCTTCGTCACCATGTCTTCGAGCAGATTCGGTCGGGAGAATTGACTCAGTCACTTCTTCCGTCGCAACCCATCATTACTTGTGGGAGCTTGGCAGATTTTCTCGCTAAGGCACCGCAAAGTTAGTCTATTTGTTTATAAAAGGACGGCTTTCATGAAACGTGATGGAACTTAGACCCACATTTTACTGACTTACTTACTTAATTGCGTAACCCTCCTTGGGTCTTTGCACATTCTTTCTTTACATATTCCTTCCAGGTGGCACGATCTTTCGCCTTGCGTTCAGCAGTCAGGATCACAAACAGGTGTTAATGCCCCTTAAGCAAAGAAAGGTCGTATACATTTTAGGTAGACATTTTTTCAGAGCCAACAGGAACTAGCTATTTACCTCCGCCTCCGGAATTTGCAGCATATGTATCATAAGATGGAACAAATAAGGTATCTGTGAACTTGTACAATTAATTGTTGGTGATTTAAAAGTAAGAAGAGAATTAAATAAGAAAAACACCTACTTTTGTGAAGCGCGTTCGTTTCATTCGATATAATTTAAGGGTTTGCTGATTTGGAGAAATGCACTAAATTGGAAAATTACGGTATATGAATTGTGTAACAACTTGTCACTTAGCGCGTCTTGATTTGCCTATTCTCACAATCTATTGATATCGGAAATTGATCCCAGTATCCCGAGTGAATGCAAATCCGTGCGTGTAGTTTTAATTTGATTTCGTGTGTTGTAAAGTGAGTAGTGTTTTCTGTAATTGTTGGTGTTTTTTTGCTATTCAGATGATAAGCACTGGTCAAGAAGGATTTTTGGAGTACAACATTTACTTGACTCGTGGATGGGATAAAAACGAGGTGAGTATACGCTAAAACTACTGATTTAACTATTCTAGAGTTTCTGTAACAGTTATATCCTTTACTTGGACGTTTTTGTTTTTCTTTACATTCATAACATCATTGCAGGATGTAAATGTAGAGATTCGAACTATTTTATCGGGAAATATTTGCTCTTTGTTTAATTTACCATCTTATAGACTCGCTGCGCATGTCAACGTACGTTTCAATGTATTAATAGATTTCCTTTTGGTCAGACCTGCTTCCCATACTAATTTATTCAGAATGATTAACATATTAACAAAGATTTTAGCTGTATCTTAAACTGGCTCATTTAGAAACCTTTATCCTTGACCTTGTTCTTTTTTCTCTTGTTGCTCTTCCTCCTGTTTTTGCTCGTTAGATCAAGTTTAAAAAGTTTCTATTGGTATCCAGACAGTCGTTTGATTTTGCCAGAGAGACTCAGGTAGTGTGGCCTGTATGTTTTAAGTGTTTAGGATCACTAGTTTTTATCCTGGTGACCTGAGTTGGATTCTCAATGCCGAAAATATTTTTTTTCAGGTATCTGTACCATGGAAAGTAAAGATTTAGACCTTGCTTTTAATATTTTAATTCTAAAATATGGAAACCCTTTACAAATTTAAGAGCCGTTCACTGTCTCAGGAAGTATTAATGACGACGCTTGTTTTGTGTGTTTTTATACTTTTTAAAAATTTCTTCCTGGCAAATATTGTTTTATTTGAGGAGATGCCACTTCTAATAGCTTACCATGGGAGACAATACAGCTTTACGACGCGCACTGTAAGGGAATCGAGCCCTTCAACATTTCACTATTGAAACCAAATAAGACAGGATGCGAAGCCAAAGGAACTTATGCCTAATTACACTGCTAGTTGCTCCACACTTTGTTCTTGCTTTAAATAGGGGATAGTATTTAAGAAATAGGCTTTGCATTTGTTTCTTTTTATTTAGTAAATTATTTCTTAGAATAGTAAAATAACACATAGGATAGACTGGTGGTGTATTACCTGGATAGTGGTGGCATACAATTTTTGGTGTACTCTCGTGTTTGATGCACTCAGACGTCAACAATCCACTACGACATTGATTGTCTAATCCACTCACGAATAAGGCTGCTCATTCTATGTATTCCTAATTACATTCTAGGCAAGAAATATTGCGTTACATAGTGATGAAGCAACAGATGTTATAACTGGCTTACAACAGAAAATGAATTTTGGAAGACCAAACTGGGATCAAGTCTTTGCTGACATTGCACAAGCTCATAACAGGTAGACTTATTTTCTCCATTTAAAAAAATGTATTTTAATGCAAATGTTAAGGCTTTCGCTGGCCTTTATGTAGTCAGATAAGTAGCAGTGGTAAAAAAGAGAAGGAGGAGAAGGAGAAGCAGGAGGAGAGAAGGAGAACCAGGAGCGGGAATAGTAGTAAAATAGCAGTACAATTGAACACCTGAAGTTTGGACATTTCAGGCCCCATAACATTTGCCTCTTGTTCTGAGGTTTTCGCTCTTCTGCCGCTTTACACAAAAGCGGTTATATAAAACAACAATTTACGGAAGTAGATGTCGAGTACCATATTTTATTTTTATGAACGACACAGTCTAATGGAGAAAGCCAGATAACCATGTTCATCCGAACTTGGGAACGAAAAAGAATAACACATCTCTGTTTGGCATTTTTGTCTTCCTGCACCCAGAGGCCCGAGTAATGGGATTATACCATAAGGACCAAGGAATTCCGATTGTTGACCAGTAAATGGAAATATACGCTTTTTAAAACTTCAGTTACATGAAATTAACAGAGGCTCCAGAGTTTTGTGTCTTACTTGGAAAAGGTGGCTGTTGTTCCAAGCGGCTGATCATAGAGGTTCAACTGTAGCTTCATGGTGGAAAGGCTATTCCTGTGGCAAGCTACCAGTTTTTTTAGACACCTGGTAACCCGCCTGACTGTATCACCATTCACTCTGCAGTCATCTAAAGTGGTGTCTAACGTCATGTGCTCCTATTATGATACTGAGCCTTCCTTGAGTTTCTTCTCGTTCTAACCAAGGCTGCTATATTTCCTGAACAGTAAATAGAAACTCTCTATGAAATAGGATTAGATTGACTTTTTGAAATTGAAACAACGACCCGAAAGGTAATATTCCTTTCCTTGAATACAAATATGTAGAAAACCATTAGTGTTAGGTTATTTCTTTTTGAAATTGAAACAACGACCCGAAAGGTAATATTCCTTTCCTTGAATACAAATATGTAGAAAACCATTAGTGTTAGGTTATTTCTTTCTGTTGTCGGTTAAAATCTGTCACAATAACGGAAGAATTACTTCAAATAGCATGAAAATGGCGTCTTTCAAGGTGAATCCCTTTCCCATATTCTTTTCTGGCTCGCACTTATTCCTCTTTCAGAGATGCTGAATGATACAGGCTTTGGATATAGAATCAACGATAGAAAAATAAACCACTTGTTTTACATGGATGACTTAAAACTGTATGCTCATAATGATGGTGAACTTAAAGGATTATTGAAAAGTTTTGTTCAGTAGTGACATTGGAATGGAATTGGGGCTAGATAAGTTTGCTCAGGCAACTTTTAATTGAGGAAAGCTAATTAGATTGATTATTACAATCTTTTAAGATTCTTAGCTATATTTCGTGCAGACAGATAAAAGCCTGCGATAAGTAAGATGTTTTTAATACTCCTCTATTAAACGTGCACAACCATAAAAACAGTGCTGTTTTTCAGAGTAAGATGAAGGAGTTTTAACAAACTGCTAGACGAAATCAATACTGAAAACACTAGTATCAATTTATTTTGGGCCAGTTATCTAGTTTTTGATGGAAAATCCTTTTTTGTGTTTTCTTTTTTTTTTCGATGCCTACCGGTTTGATTTTTTGTGTGCTATGTAATTCGCTTTACATTTATAACATTTTCCTGACTCTTTAGGATATAAGCAAAGTATATAAAGCTTAAGAGATCAGCCAGCACAATAATCAAATTTAATGATAATGATAATAATAATTGTAAGAACCACCATGCATAAAAATCCTACGCACAGACTAAGTACGAACTAAGTACGCTACCTCAAGATATAAATGCAAGCACAAGATTTATTTATTTATTTATTTAGTTAGTTAGTTAGTTAATTAGCTTTTTGTTTTGTTTTTTATTTATTTATTTGTTTTTAATTATTTTTTTATTTAGTTATTTATTTATTTAGTTATTTATCAAATGAATATGACTAAAATTGACACAGTGACATAGCCCTAATCCAATACCAACTGATAATCTTAAGTAATATAATAAGAACAAAAGTCCGACTAGATTCATTTTGAATTCTTGATATTTAAGAAATAGACAAAATGTATTCAGTAAATTCAGCTATATTTCGTAGGAAACTTCTTTAGCTGAATTTACTGAATACATTTTGTCTATTTCTTGAATATCAAGAATTCAAATGAATCTAGTCGAACTTTCGTTCTTATTATATTACATAGCCCTAAAGTGCCCAGATACAATCACTCGTCACTTTGATTTTATTCTACAAGAACAGAAAACATTAGAGGGACTGATCAGAACTCGAAGTACATTTATATAACCTGTGCATAAATTTAGTAACGTAAACAATTTAAGAAATTATCTTGCCACAAATTAGTAAAGAACCAGTAACAAGAACATTAAAGCAAATTACCTCTTAAGTCTTGCTCCATCAGACGAAAGCATACTATCTAACCTTTCTTGACTAAACAAACCTGATTATTGCAACTGAATTTTTACCCTTTTATAAATAATAAGAATGTGCTTGAAAATAATATTAATAGTATAAGACTTCGCATTATTGCTCATGTGACGTCGACGCATTATTGTACAGAACCAGTGCCTAAATACGAATCCTAAATTGACTCAGAGAGAGTTTCCACGTTTTGTTGTCTGTACGAAAAAACACCAAACCCCTTCTTGTGACCTGTATTTCTTAAAGGAAAAATGTGCCCAATTTAAGGGTAATTCAAAAAACCTAAAAAATTAATATTATTATTATTATTAATAATATTAATAATAATGATGATAATAATAATAATAAGGTCTCTACAAGTTCAAGCCCTCCTCCCCGGCGGGATCGAAAAGTCAGCCACCGGAACAAACTCACCTGACAAGCAGAAGAGGATTACCGCATCGAGGACACCCCTCACAGTGGCCTTCTACCTGCAAGATCCCAAAATCCGCCAAAGTCAACCAGACAAAAATGGACAAGGGAAGAGTATAAACTAGTAATGGAAGCTTTCTACACTGCTTCACAAAATCCAAGCATAACCTAACAACAAAAGCTGTCTATATCATCTTGCGAAAGAAATACCCCACCGACAGGTTCACTATCAATGCCAACAAATTAGCCAATGTCAAGAGAGACATCATAAGGCAGAAAAGTCTGATTTAGAACTTAAGACCATTCAAGAGAAGACCAGACCTAAAAACCCTGACACTACTCCAGAGGAACTCAATGAAGACAGACCCGATGAAATAACAGCAGCCGATGAGGAACAAGATGAAGTGAACATCACTGACCCTGAAGACTACCCAGAGGCAGTCCAAGAAAATCCTGATGATGAAAAAGTACAAGAGATGATAGCAAATATCAAACAGAAATGGGAGATTGTCAAGGAAACGCCCATTAGGGAAAGAACACGGATCCCAAAATTCAAGAAAGACCAGCGTTCAAAAGAAATCATGAAACATGCAAATAAAGCAATAAGCCAGATCAATGGTGACATGAAAACGCTGATGGAACTGACAGAAATAAACCCGCTCACATATGCAACAGCTTCAGTAATTGCAGATGCAGTAGGATAAAGACCCAGGAAACAAAAACAGACACGAAAACAACCGGTGTGGAAAGAGAAGCTCAAAAAAGAGATTATGAAGCTACGTGGAGACCTACCATTCCTAAGAGAAATTGAAAAAGGTTCAACAGTCAAAGAAAGAAAGAGGAAACAGCAGAAAGAAAGCTCAATATCAAGAAGAAAGAAGATATACCGACAGTCAAAGAAACTCTCAAACAAAAGCACAGAGGCTCAGGAGATTCACTAAAAGAAGTTCTTCTACAGACAAAAGAAGATCTTCAAAGAAGATGCGAAAACGTTTTACAAAGAGGTGGGGAACAGAAGATCGATATCAAGGAACCACCTACTATCGAAGAAGTTGAGGCGTTCTGGAGCAAAATATGGGAGAACGACAAGAGCCACAATGAACACGCTGCTTGGATCCAACAAGTACAGGACCAACACAAGGATGTCATGCGGCAGGACTGGTCAGGAATCATCATCTCGGAGAACATCCTTCAGAAACCAACAGAACGGAGAAGACCAGCAGCGGGAAGGCATCTGGAATAGATGGAATTGCCAATTTCTGGATCAAAAACTTCTTTTTTTCGCTTTTTTCATATTTTTACCTTTTATGCAATTTCTTATACACCTCTTAATACCTTCAAACATAAAAAAGAGAAACGTCAAGGAAACATACATGCACGAACAGCTTGGTACCCCAGGTTATTAGTGATAACGCGGTGCTATGAAGTTCTCAAACAAAAGTAATTATTTAAGAAAAATAGATATAATAATAATAATAATAATAATAATAATAATAATAATAATAATAATAATAACAATATTGATAATAACTAACTGCATAATAACATTAATAATAGCTTATTAAAATAAGAGTTTTTATCGTTGTTAGTTTTTCTTTTCTGTTGACGTGTAGTAATGTGTGAATTTTAATGTTTTCACATATACTTAGTACTCATCAAACCACCTTCATTAGTAGCCCAGTACATGGTTGTAAAAACGTAAACCAACCACCTTCATATACCCTAGGGTACTGGCAGTAGCCCAATACATGGTTGTTAAAACGCAAACCAACCACCTTCATATACCCTAGGGTACTGGCAGTAGCCCAGTACATGGTTGTAAAAACGTAAACCAACCACCTTCATATACCCTAGGGTACTGGCAGTAGCCCAATACATGGTTGTAAAAACGCAAAACAACCACCTTCATATACCCTAGGGTACTGGCAGTAGCCCAATACATGGTTGTAAAAACGCAAAACAACCACCTTCATATACCCTAGAGTACTGGTAGTAGCCCAGCACATGATTGTGAAAATGCAACCTAGAGAAAAGTAAAAAAAAATTAAATAATAATAGTAATAATAATAATAATAATAATAACAGTAATAATCATACCAATAGTAATATTAATGATGATGGTGATATAGTATCCAGTGAAGGTCAAAGAAGGGAAAACAGAGTCGTGGCAATGGTTGGAAGCTGGCCGAAGAGAGAAACTGAAGGCTTGCTGTTAGCAACTCAAGATCAGGCCCTACCTACAAGGAATTACAAGTTGATGATCATGAAGGAGCCAGGAACATCAAAGTGCAGAATATGTGGAACGAGGGATGAGACGGTGATGCACATCCTTAGTGAATGTGAAAAGCTAGCCCAACTCGAGTATGAAAAGAGACACGACAGAGTTGCTACTATCATCCATTTGGAGCTGTACAAAGCCCATGGTTTCAAGTACACCAAGAAATGGTATGATCACCGAGCAGAGCCAGTGTTGGAGAACGCTGATATTAAAATACTCTGGGATTTTAACATCTACTGTGATAGAGTAATAGAGGCAAAGAGGCCAGATATAGTTGTTGTCGACAAGAGGAATGCTGAAACACGAATTATTGACATCGCTGTGCCAGGGGACTTCAGAGTGAAGGAGAAGGAGCAAGAGAAGATCGTCAGTATCAAGATTTAGTTATGGAAGTAAACAGAATGTGGACGAAAAGAGCTATTGTGATCCCTGTAGTGAATGGAGCCCTTGGAGCTATCCACCGTCTGAGTAACTGGATGGGAGTACTCCGTATCGACCAGAAAAGGTTAAATAACAACCAGCAAACTGCCCTATTAGAATCGGCAAACACCCTAAAAAGGTGCTTTCTATCTGAGACCTTTGGTACTGGACGGATAACAGCTGCACTACCTGCACAAAGTAAGAGATTTTGATCCACAGAATAATAATAATTTTTTAATAATAATGATGGAAACTTTTTATTTTTTCATCTGAACACATACAATTACAAACCTCACTAATCAAGGTAGTTTGCATTGGCTTGCCTATTTAACAAAATCAAAATTAAATATTTTACTAACAAAATCAATAAA
>RDPX01000109.1:1345827-1372546 GCA_003991215.1 Morbakka virulenta | reverse complement strand
GTACTGGCAGTAGCCCAATACATGGTTGTAAAAACGCAAAACAACCACCTTCATATACCCTAGAGTACTGGTAGTAGCCCAGCACATGATTGTGAAAATGCAACCTAGAGAAAAGTAAAAAAAAATTAAATAATAATAGTAATAATAATAATAATAATAATAACAGTAATAATCATACCAATAGTAATATTAATGATGATGGTGATATAGTATCCAGTGAAGGTCAAAGAAGGGAAAACAGAGTCGTGGCAATGGTTGGAAGCTGGCCGAAGAGAGAAACTGAAGGCTTGCTGTTAGCAACTCAAGATCAGGCCCTACCTACAAGGAATTACAAGTTGATGATCATGAAGGAGCCAGGAACATCAAAGTGCAGAATATGTGGAACGAGGGATGAGACGGTGATGCACATCCTTAGTGAATGTGAAAAGCTAGCCCAACTCGAGTATGAAAAGAGACACGACAGAGTTGCTACTATCATCCATTTGGAGCTGTACAAAGCCCATGGTTTCAAGTACACCAAGAAATGGTATGATCACCGAGCAGAGCCAGTGTTGGAGAACGCTGATATTAAAATACTCTGGGATTTTAACATCTACTGTGATAGAGTAATAGAGGCAAAGAGGCCAGATATAGTTGTTGTCGACAAGAGGAATGCTGAAACACGAATTATTGACATCGCTGTGCCAGGGGACTTCAGAGTGAAGGAGAAGGAGCAAGAGAAGATCGTCAGTATCAAGATTTAGTTATGGAAGTAAACAGAATGTGGACGAAAAGAGCTATTGTGATCCCTGTAGTGAATGGAGCCCTTGGAGCTATCCACCGTCTGAGTAACTGGATGGGAGTACTCCGTATCGACCAGAAAAGGTTAAATAACAACCAGCAAACTGCCCTATTAGAATCGGCAAACACCCTAAAAAGGTGCTTTCTATCTGAGACCTTTGGTACTGGACGGATAACAGCTGCACTACCTGCACAAAGTAAGAGATTTTGATCCACAGAATAATAATAATTTTTTAATAATAATGATAATAATAATAATAATAATAATAATAATAATAATAAAATAATAATAATAATAAAATAATAATAAGGGTTTTGGCGACGACATTTCTTATTTTGTAAAATACAACTGGCAGTTTTTTAGTTCTAACATCAATGTACTTCATCCCACCATCACACTAAGCCGTGATGCCTGTATTATAATTTTTGATCAAATTGCCAGGGTGCAATCTTAACTTTGCAAGCCACTTGACCTTCCCAAAATACTCCTTACTGATCTTTTGTTGTATTTCTTCTTTGATGTGTTATCACTTTACAACACACTCCAATTTTTTTACCCATCCCTATGAATTTCTTAAATTAAATGCCCTTCCGGGAACAATATTTCCTGCCACTTAATTTGACCCCCTTCTGATCGTTAGCACCTTACACTTTCCTAGGTCTAGCTCCGTCCGTATATCTTACATGGATGCACAAAAATGACCTAAAACAAGAAACAGAATCTTTTATTTGTGCTGGATGGAAACAAACACTTAAAACAAATTTAGGAAATATAGTGTTGGGTACGTGGTAAAAATTGGCAAATGAATGGTTTAATCACAAAACAGAAGGTAGAAAAACAAGCATGTCAAGATTTATGAAATTTTTTAATAGGAGACAAAGGAAGCAAACACCTATAGCGTCTGCTTTAGGTATTTCTTTCCCTGCTATCAGGGATTTTAATGAAATAAGAGGTATTTAATATCAGCGTGGCAGGTAGAAGTGTCACTGAAGACCGTTGATGTGATTTCAATTGGCGTGGAAGTAGTCAATCAGTGGTTCGAAAATGCATACAAAAATAGGTGTTAAGGTGTGGATGGAGTTTCAGGAAGCAACATTACTTGTATCTTGAAAATTCTGAACTTATAGGACTCAGAGGAAGCCATAGATGTAAGAGCTTTATCATGTCATGAGTTGTAAGCTTTTTCTGAGCTTACGTTTTGAGAGATACTTCTCCCATCGTCAGGCTATAGAAATGACTAGATACGGCTGTTTTATACTTTGGTAGTGCAGACCTACGTGTAGACAGGGCTCGAGCTGTTTCGGGAGGTGGCGCCATACCTATGTTGTGTTTGTTGTGTTTGTTGTGTTTTGCCCGGAGAAAGCTTACGACTCATGACACGATAAAGCTCTTACATCTATTACTTGTATCTGTTCGAATACTAAAAAATTGCTTGAAAATTAATAGTATGAGCTCTAATAAAAAGACAGTTCCTGATGTGTATTTAAGTTATTTTGTATCATTCAGTTTTGTTGTTCACAGTCCGTATATACAGGTATTGACATATAGTATCCTGAACTTTTCTTCCCTGTAGTACTGATATCGGTGTGTTCTGCTGTGGTCCACCAGCACTATCACATACACTTCATCAAATGAGCAATACACACACCAGTGACAAAACCAACGTTAAATTCTTTTACAATAAAGAGAATTTTTAGAACAACTATGCCTTGCAAACACTGCTTTGAGGAGACCGCCTACATACCAAGGATTCATTGGATAGAAATAAGAAGTCACAGTAGCAATTAAGTATCCGTTATTTATTAAAAAATTTTCTTTTATTTGTGGCATTTACTTGCATTAATTCAATTAGAAACAAAGGCAATACATTAAATGGAAAGGAATAGTATATAGTATCGGTTGACGTGTTGTAAATAAAGAACAAGCTCCGATATATTGCTTGTAACAACTGTATTCCCTGGAGGTCATTGCCCTTATTTTACCCAGTGTAGGAATATTATTTTTTTATTTGTGTTTTTCTTTTCCATTTTTAGCACACTTGCCTCCCTTTATTCTCGTGTTGTTTTGTGTTGTTTTGGGAGGGATAATGTCCTTTCCGTCTGTTCCTGAGCTAAGACGGTGCCATGCTGAGGGACTTATTGAAACAGCGAGCAACTTTGCGAGGAATAAACCAGTAGTGCCCGAGATTTGAAATAAACAGCTTTTCATGCGAGAGGTTTTCCATTGGAGCATCAGCTACGACTCTAAAAGTACTGCGCCTAATTCGTTTCTCTGTTATAAGTTGGACAGTACTGAGTTTGTACATCTTTTATGATTATATTGGATGGTATTGGGACAGGGGAAAAATCAATAAATAACCTTTTAATAGGTACAAAGAAAAAGTCATTGCTCCGTTGTTTTAATGAACAGGCTGTGTATTGACACGGTAGAGCTTGTATATGTAATGGGTACTAAATTTTTCTTGTTTATGGTTGCATTTGCCATAGACATGTAGTACTTGACATGTCAGGGTTTTTGATACCACTTTTTCATGTTAAGTACTTGGCAATAAGTCTCACATGGAATATTAACATTAGTATAAAGCAGCTTTGGAATAAATTTCCCTGTTTCAGCATGGTCAGCGTAGCACAGTGGTACAGACAGAGTATTTTGTGGGGGGTGGGGAGTGGGGTGAAGTTGGTCAGGGATTTTTAGTTCATGTTTGTAAACCGTTTTTGTAACACAATGCTTTGCAAAATTCATATTTCATGACTACTGCTGAATTGGAGGCAATTCATTTTTGTACTTTTGTACGAAAGATAACATCTTGGACTTTGTCACATGAATAAGTCAACAATGGGCTAGAACAGAGGGGTATACAAGAGTGTTTTCATCTAAGTGGAGGGAAAGACGTATTCGGGTAAAAATTTACAAGTAGTATGAAATGGTTGTAATTGTAATAAAAGTCTAAATTACAACTGTTTTGGGCTGTAAAGCGAAACTACCTGTTTGTTACCGTTCTTGAAATCGTCTTTACAGGGACAAAGATCCCTGGTAAATAATGTGCTAAGTACTTTTTTTCTTCATAATCGAAATTTTTAAAAATTTATTACTGTGATCCCTCANGGGATGTTTAGTTCATGTTTTTAAACCGTTTTTGTAACACAATGCTTTTCAAAATTCATATTTCATGACTACTGCTGAATTGGAGGCAATTCATTTTTGTACTTTTGTACGAAAGATAACATCTTGGACTTTGTCACATGAATAAGTCAACAATGGGCTAGAACAGTGGGGTATAAAAGAGTGTTTTCATCTAAGTGGAGGGAAAGACGTATTCGGGTAAAAATTTACAAGTAGTATGAAATGGTTGTAATTGTGATAAAAGTCTGAATTACAACTGTTTTGGGCTGTTAGGCGAAAATTTAAACTAAATTTATTACTGTGATCCCTCATCCGACTTTAGCTCCGTAAATATGTGCAATCGTAGCACTGTCACTGTATTAGAGAAACAAATTTGATGTAGAACTTTAAGAAAAGTGAGGAGGCTTTTCGGGAAGACAACCTATGATTAGCTGTTAATTGACCACTCGGCCACGATTGCATAAATGTCATGTATTTTTAAGTCCCTGTAATAAGTAGGGACTTTTGAATAGTTAAAGATGTGGAATTGGTACATGTGTCGTGATAACTGTCTTCGTACTGCTGGAGGAAGTGACTAGCAGGTTCCAAAATGAGTTAGGCATGTTTTACATTGTAGTCTGAAAAAAATTCACAACGAAAATGTAAATATTCCCTGTGGCAATACCTGCATTATTAAAACTTCAAGAACATCTGGTTTTAGTACAGAACGAAAATACTTCTCGTCAAAAAAGGGCTTTTTGAAATTTTGCATTCTTTGTTTGTTTATTTAGCCCTATAAATTATAACTCCATTGTAAAAAGAAACTTGTGTATAAGATATGTTTTGAATCTACATGCCACAAGAGAATCGCATACCTTTCATGTCATAAATTTACAGTAAAATCACGCACAAGTGAGCATTAAATTCCATGGTAAGATTTTTTCAGCTGATCGGACGCAATCCCACTTTTTTTGTACTTTGCGCAGACATGGTTGTCATTGTATCAGATTAATCGAATCAATTTCAACGCGCTTTTTATGGTATTTCGAACTTTTGTATTCCGGGGTTTTATCGGATTTAGTTATTTTTTATGACATCAAGATATGAAAAAACTTTTTTTAACTATGTGCCCTAGAAATAGCTATTTTATGTTTTATAACAACGTTGTGCTGGTCACATTTTTGTACTTGGAAACCTAGCCCCATTTATACCACAATTAATTATTCTTAATTATATTTCATTTGTATTTAGCGGACTGATGTACCCATGAAGATAGTATTCGTGTTTGAAATTATTTTTTACCCTCGATAGCTTTATTGAGAAAAAGGTTTTAATAATAAATGAATAAAATAAAACAATGGTAGCTTTTTTTTGACTATGTACGCAAGGGCATCACTAACTTATTGGCTTTCAGTAGCACTAACGCGAGCACTGAGATACAATAACTACGTTTACTACAAAAAAAATTGCCCCTACAGGTTAGGTTAGCCGGGGATAGAAACCCTAGAGCGAACTGCAAAAAAAACACCGGATTTTTAGCGAGTTAGTAGATATGCCAACACCAACAACTCCTTTGTACCTCTGGAAAACAATGCTATGGGTAAGATTGAGCAAGGATAGCTCAAGTTTAAACAAGTATGTTAACGATAGATTATCTTGTGGTGAAACAACTTTATTTGATTATACCCACTTGTTCATTTCAAGATAGTGGTAAAAATTAAGAATATTTCATTTTACCCCATGGTTGCCCAACCCATTTTTGTTTTTGAGATGTTGATATGGATTTGGTTCGACATTTGCTACCCTGTTGCCATTTTTCCTAACTATTTTTAGGGCTAAATATGTTAGCCATTAATTGCACAAAAACTTGAAGCATCACCACAAGACATCTAGTAAGGGTGGAAATTTTGATGAGCAGACTACCTGGTTGATTACTGGGTTTAATTAAGTTAGCTGCTTGTTAAAGAAAAGTAGGAATATGACATCCTACATTCATTTCTACTTTTCTCTACACGACGGAGTATTGAATAGACATTCAAGTTTTTGAATAACTTTCTTTTTCCACCTGTTTTCCAATATAATTCCGCAACCAACTGATAACAGCAAGTATATTTTGTAAGTCAATTAATTCCGTGTAATCTCTTCGTTGTATTCAATTTGTTTCAATGCTCCACCTGCTTTGAACTGGGTAAATTTGTAGGGAGCTTGCGAATTCATTATAAGAAACCACGAAATACATTCAATAAATGGACAAGATATTCTGTTCCTCGTGCCTGATTTGGAAAATATATGCTTGTAAAGAAGAATAATTATTTGATTCAGCAGATAGTTAACGCGTATTTAATGCTCCAAACATGGAAAGAACAAGAGCCAATACCATTTCGAGGCAGGCTGAAGGTACATCGAAAGATGATATGATAACAATACGATACAGGATATATGGAAACCCGAACAGTGATGGTTACATATTGGAGTCTAGAATAAGGAAACCTATTTCAAATAATGATAATAGCAAAGTTATGAAAAGTATAAACAAGACTTGTACTGCTGATCAGTATCTGAAATATTGAATTGAATAAACTAGGTGGAAAATGTTTGTTAGGTCGAATCCTTGTCGATTTCCCCGTTTATTTCGATTACCAGCAGTAATTGTTTTGCAACAGAGAAATAGCTTGGCTGTGTAAAACTACCACACAAATGACTTTTGTTAACAGTAGTTACATTGAGGAGTATTTGAAGCCTGCAGTTAATGCTTTGTTGTATATTCTGAAGCACATTAAGCCGAGCCAGCGCCGGTAAACTATTACCTACAATTAATTTTCATCGATCAACCTTTTATCTGTGAAGGACTACGCAAAGGACAAATAGTAGTTAATTATGTAAGACCTTTGATCAGACGAAAAACAATTTGAACTGGTCATGTTATGATTTAAACAAACAGATTACATAGAAAGACAACTCAAAAACGTAAACGACAAAGAAAGTCGTACGGGAGCCATTACCTTTCCCTCTCGTCATCTATGGATCAGAATGCTGGAGCTTAACAAGTAATAAAAGAAGTGAACAATGTCAATCAAAGTGTAGTGTTACTTTCGCCTTCTAAAATTATGAACACATAGACGAACGAATGAGTGGATCTTTGCAGAAGGAATTGCTAAAACTAGATTCGTTAGTAATCCGAAACGGAAAAAGAGTCGTGTGGATCATGCTAAAAATGCAATACTACACGTTAAGTGGAGTCAGTGTGGATAATTCTGACGATCAACTATTTTCTGTTATACAGGAAACATTTTTGTAACAAGGTGCAAACGACTGTATGGTTCACATTTAGTGTCAAGAAAATGTTTTGCTTCTCAGCCTTTTGGTTAAGATGAAGTGTAGAGCTCTGGTCTCTCCTTGGTCGGGGCTTCAGCTTTAGGGCTCATGCATGCAGAACAGGTGGTCTCGACATGCTTGAACACTTGGTGTAGACCAACCCAAGAGGAAGGGCCTTCCCACGTAGGGTCCTGGAGGGACCCTTTTTCTTGATCTGTTTTATCCTCTCGGGTCTTTCATAGATGGGAAGTTGTGAAAGACAAAAATTGGGACCACTGTTTTCCTGTGGTACCAACAATGAAAAACCCATATGGAAATTTTTTAGATCCATATTGAGCACTTAATCTGCAAATGCTTGTGATTATGTTGATCTTCGATTGCCATAAGCCGTTTTACTTCTTTCTACAAACAAGCAAGTTGTGAAAAACAGTCCAAATGACGTGAAATCCCCAGTTAATTAGATAAGACGTTATTTAAGTTCCATACTTTCTATCATTTTCCGTAAATGCTATACGTTCCGTAAAGCCAATAGTGATAAATACCATTACCTGTTTGTGGGGCTTTACAGTACACTTGTAGAAGGATGTCAAATTATTCATTGTTCAAAACAAACAAATGCAATAGTTAATGGAAATGTAAGTTGGAAGTCAACCAGACATCATTTCAGGGGTTCTGTGTCTTGGGAAAATAATTGACGCCCTGGCTGCCAATTTGAGGAAAGTAGGCTGGAAAGCATTAACATACGAAATTGACAAAACCTGAAACAACTGAAACATACCTCAGATTTAAGTCCAGCAACTCAAGTCCTTAACTAATATGCCTGCACAACTAAAACAGAAATAATAATCTTACTTAGTGATATAGACCTTTATAGCTTCGTCATACTTATTGAATTCCAGGACCACGAAAGTAAGTTTCTGGCTTAGTCTGAAATATCAGTGTCAAAACACAACAGAAGCATGGAAGCGGTGTTAAAACAGCACATCATTGACTAGAAAGCAAAGTTTTTTTCCCCTAAGAAGGCAGAATATAAAATCAGGCACGCCAGAGCTAGTGAAATGAACTAAGAATATACAAAAAACAAAATTCCAATGCTGGAACTCTAGCGAGATACGAATGATCGATCCATTTTTGGACACAGCAATTGGGGCCAAAATGCTACTAAAACGCTATGAGAAAACTGGCTGCATTTTTGCTGTCCATACCGATTCGATTAGTCGATTACATACTGATTCAATAATTCGCACAATTCTACAAGGGAAACGTTAAGAAACCGATTAGTAGTTTGAATAACTGACACTTGATAAATGGTCAAAATTCCTAACAATCAAATTTGTTATTGAGTTGGCTCGATTCCATATGAATCGTTGTACATTGCTTAAAAACGGAGAATTGTTGACCCCGATTTTGAATGAAACGTACATACATTTAAAGGATAAGACCGATTATCCGAATTTCGGATTATCTGAACAAGATCTTCCGGTCCGGGTAAATATTTACGTAAACGTGTATTCTAATGTAAATACATGTACATGTATATCGAGTAAGGTGTCATTTATTTACAAATAATCAGTTATCCGAACTAATTGCTTCCCGCCCCTCTTGTTCATGTAGTTCAGGTAATCCAGGTTCAAGTGTATTCTTGAGAAATCGAATAATCATTCAGTTGAATTAAATCTAAATAAATTGTCAACATTGACGAGTCGAAGAATTGTTAAGCTAAAGCAACTAAGCATTTTGGTCATCTTTTACTGTTATTTGGAATCGTTTGGAAAGGAATTTTACTAACTTGATACACTGTACGTGTGGAGGGGCCTTTGGTACCTTATACAAACTCTTAAAACTGCTTTTCAGACCACCATTAATTATTCATTTTTATTCATTTTTTGTCTTGTACTTGCTCATTATTTGGTCACACCATATAGTAAAACTGCCATCTATGCATGTCTGTTGCCCATAAAAATGATTAATGTGACGTTGATTTATTCTTTATCTTGTACTAGCTCATTTTGGGGTCACCCCACATAGCTACAAAGAAAGTTACCACCTATGCATATATATTGCCTGTAAGAATGATTAATGTGACATTTATATATTTTTTGCCTTGTTCTTGCTCGTTGTTTGGTCACACCATATAACTACAAATAAAACTGCCAAGTATATGCGTGTCTTTTGCCTATAAGAATGATTAATATGACGTTGATTTGTTTTTTGTCTTGTACTAGCTATTTTTGGGTCGCCCCACATAGCTACAAAGAAAGTTACCACCTATGCGTGTCTATTGCCTGTAAGAATGATTAATGTGACGTTTATTTATTTTTGGTCTTGTTCTTGCTCATTATTTGATCACACCATATAGCTAGAAGTAAAACTGCCACATATGCTTGTCTATTTTCTATAAGAATGATTAATGTGACGTTTATTTGTTTTACATCTTGTGCGGTTGCATGGTTACCTTGTAGTTTGGATGTATGGTTGTGAGTTACTTTTCCCTATCCAGGAATGTCACTGTTCCAGTCCTCTTACCCCTTTATGCTCTTGCTATGGTCATCTACAGTGGAGTTGTAGTAAGGTTTCCTAGAGTTCAGCCGGGTTGTAGTGGTTGCCTGATCCATTACTATTTTCAGTGCTGCTCCATCTGGTAGTTCAACCAGCCTATGAAGAAACCTTTGTTTCGCCTTTTCCCTTCGTGCAATAAGAAAACGGGGTCAAAGATGACATTGAACAATTTTTTTGAATATAACAGTTTTTTATGGTCAACCTTTCCGGAGTTGTAATGAGGTTTGCAGTGAAAAGTATAGAAAAATTCAAATTAAGACGTCTGATAAGTAAAATTCACAAAAAACTGTATCTTTACAGCTTATAATGCCCTCTCTTTACGCCTCAAGGTCTTTAGAATGCAATCTGAATATGACAGGTTCTGTTTTACAAGAATAGCTCTCTAAAATCCACCTTGATATTGCTTCGAATTTTTAACACATTTTCTGTGTTACTGATGTGTTTTTCTAAGCCTTCTCTTTTGGAAACTTTAAATTTTTTTTGTGTAGTAAATTTAGTTTTGAAAAGATGAATACCTACTACAAATGGACTCCATTTAAAGTTATCGTGTACGAAATCCTTTGTTTTACCATTACATTTGTTTCTGGTGTCGGTCTTTTAATCTTTACACTTGGATATTGTTCGTGATTGGAGGAATTTCTTTCCTGAAGCCCGAGGAAAAAATTGTCGCTCTCCCCTTTCCCTACACAGAGCGAGACACACACACACACACCAACAATACTCTCTTCCAAGCATCGATTCATTGTCAAAGACACTGTCAAAGAATCAGTTCAAATAAGAATATCTCAATGTATTCAAGATGAAACCCAAAGATTTTCAGGTTTTAATTGGTCTTTTTAAATGGAATGAAAACAATAGAAGTACTGAATTTGAATAAATTGAGAAAGCTTGTCATCCGAGGTATTTAGAATAAACCTGAATACCACAGCTGCTCAAGATGAAAACTGGACACCTTAGGTCTTGATTCGTTTTGTAATAAAAGAGATTGACCAAAGTGGAGAGGAAAAGTCGCAATCCAATATGACACCCATATGGAATTCAAAGTGTGTGTGTGTGTGTGTGTGTGTTTGCCTGTGGCTACTTGAGATTAGAACTTACGTTACAGAAAGATTTTTCACTAAGGTAGTTTTTGTTCACTTATGCATTCTTAAATATCTATACACATAACACCAAATTTTGTAGCAAATTGAAAATATCACTGATTTTTGAAGATAACAAAAGAACATTTTTTGTCAGATTTTAATGATCCTACTTTAATCGACCCAAATAGAGTAATTGTCAAGCCTTCCAATGGAGTCATTGTATTCATTACCAAAATAAAGCTTACAGTATTCAACATTTGATCTAATCCTACTTGTCCATTTACAAATACATTAGAGATCGGTAGGTGTCTCAAGAACGAGAAGCCCCCGTTGATTACGCAGATTGTACGATGGCCGCCCTAGTTCCCCCCACCTTGCCGACATACATTGACATCAACTAACCACATCTGAAACATGTCACGTTTATATTTTTCTCTAGTCGATTTCGAAAAAACCTTCCTTTGTCTTCCTTCTTTTCAACAAAAATAACAAACTCGCATCTGTTTTTAGCTTATCACTGCCGGAGAACAAGCTACGTCCTCTGTAGTGGTTTTAACTTCAATTAGCACGCGACCCTTGTTTACCAGGGCATCAGATGCATCAACCGTAACGAGGGGAACTGCTGGTGAAGATATTCCTAGAAGATCACACAGCCGTTTAATGTCTGCATACTAGGAATCCACATTTTCTCTCCTTCCTTAACAAGACGATGCTTTATCTTGTCAAATGAGGCGACTTTGGATAATAAGAACGCCTTTGAGAGAGTAGCCCTAGCACAGGCCAAGTCTTGGTTATTCTCCTCCGGCATTACATTATATACTTAAAATGCCGGCATACTTAAAAACTTATCACAGTGTGATTGCCTTTTTAATGTTGTAATAGCAGTAAATCTGGTCTTGTTGACAAGCAACATCAGCATACCGGTAGGCCTTTCAAATTTGGTCAGGCTGACTTGGACGGATTTGGTTAATATTTTGATGAGATTCCTGGAATTTCAGTCTTGGGCACATCGGATGTTTTAACTGAATTCACAGAATTGGTTCGGGTTAGTAGTTTCAGAGTCAAACCTCATTCTCTTCAATGGTTCAATGCTCATTGTTCCTCTGTCAGTGTTAACTGCAATTATGTCTACGTTCAGTTTCAGCGTAATAATACTGATTAATCCAGGGGTTTTCATTACGACGGGGTAGTAATACTTGTGAAAGAGTGATTGCTGATGCTATATTTTACAATACTGAGCACGTTTGTTATAATATACCATTACAAAGACTTGGAAATCGAGATTCCTGGAAGACTTCTAATTGTGATTGGTATTCTGCTAAGTCAATTTTTCCTCCACTCTTTGATGGTGTTCGATTTTTCCTATTTTTTAGTGAAAAGGCTGCTCTTTGTGCTAAATTTTTTCGTACCAATTCTCCTCTAAATGACACTGGTGTTTCTTAGCCAGAGATGCCTCCGCAAACTGATCAAATATTTGGACTCACGGTTCATAAACCCACGGTTGCATGCAAAGGATATTTATTCGCGGGCTCAATCAATCAAAACTTCCTACTTTAGATTCGATTCTTGTAATTGTAAGTGTGCTTATGAGCTATCTTTCCAGTCGCTCAAACTTCTCAATCGTTGTCTATCGAAGGCTTGTTTAGCCTTTTGATTTAAAGATTCTGTTGTTTTTGTCTTCAAGAACGTAGATGATCAATCTGATGGTCCCAAATATCAAGCTATAATTGTTGTTTGTCATTAGTAAGGTCTTTGTACGAGTTATTAACAATGCAGTGGTAAAATTCTTGCAGCAACTAGGTCTCTTAGTTGGAGTTTAGTATGAGTTTTGGGGACCTCAGGCCACTGTGGTCATTTGCCTTTAATAAAGGAAACAATCTTTAGGTTTATGGATGTGTCTGTCAAAGGAAAAGCTATAGCGCTTGATATTTTTAAGGTATTTGATAAGATGTGGCACCCTGGCTTGCTTCGTAAGCTTTCTGGTTGTGGTATTTAGAGAAAAGTCTTTGGAATTGTGCACTACTTTCTTTCAGATCGTAAAATGCATGTCACACTCGATGGAATTACATTTGATGAATACTTCGTTAACGCCTGCGTTTTCAAGGTTCTATTTTTGGTCCAACTTTTGCTTCAGTTCACCAACATCTTTGCTGATCACTCCAGATTGGATTCCGACATTTGTGAGAAACTACGTTTGTAGAAACAAGTCAAACATACGGGAGATCGTTAGTCTAGCATTTCAGGATGTCAGAGAATGAAGACGGAAGTCGCTGGGTTTTTTCCTATGCGGCAAAACCGAAACTGGCATCCTTAAATAGAAAGCCGAGATCTGATTCCCCTCCAATATTCATCAAATATCATTCTGATGTTAGCCCTGATGGTGGTACTTCTCCTCTTAACAAATGTTCATCAATGACGTTTGGGTTGTCATTTTCGCCAAATCTTTCTTGGGATTCTTGCATTCAATCTATTGGTAAGTCTGCTTCTAAAAAGGTTGATTCTCTGTATAGTGCCAGAAAGCATCTTACATTTGAGTCCATCTTGTGTCTCTAAACGTCTATCCACCATTGCGCAGGGTACTCTTGTCACATATGGACAGGTGCTCCATGGTTTTATCTTGCTGGTCTCAATCCTATTCAGAGACGCGTTTGTAACTTGATAGGTCCACATCTTGGTAACTTTTTAACCTTCGTCTCATCGATGAAAGGCGACTTATCTCGATCTTTTCGATAAATGTTATCACAGGAAATGTTCTGATGCTCTTTACTCGTTTGTATCAGGTCAGGCTGTAGTAGCTTGCGTGACTTGTTTCACTCAGTCTTTATCCTTCTGCACCTGTTCCCCTCGATGTAGCAAATTTTTCTAATGCCTTTTCCCTCGTGTGGGTAGATCGTGCAGCTCATTGGCTCTCGAGTGCTTTCCTCTAGAATACGACTTGAAGAAGTCTCAAGTAAACTCATCTTTGGCTCAAGCTTTTTATTCCGCTGTCTTCTCTTCACACTTCCATAAATTCATTGGCACTTTGTCGTGTATGGTTCTTAACCCACAAAAACGGGTTATTTTATCGGTACCTAAGTAATGTTACCATTTTTTGTTTTATGTGAACCTGAAATTAATGAATATGGAACTCTACCTAAAAATAGACCGATATTGTCTCGTGTTCAGGTTGTAGATTTCGCGCAAGTTACTCGCAGGTGGTTTAGTAACGGAGTATCCCACTTGTTGAATATTGGGTAATGGTTTTTCAGGAAAATGTTTTAGACAAACTTGCTACCCAACAAATTGAGGTTGAAATTATGCAACCTCAGAGAATTTGCGTTTCATGGTAAAGGAACAGTCAATCTTATTCATTTTTAGATATGAATGTGTGGGTACCGAATAGTTCCTATTTTTTGAAAAGCTGCCGAGTACAATAGTCGACTTCCTCAACAGACACAATATTTTAATGCAAAAATATTATGCAATTAATGTCTTAGATGGTTATAGCCTTCATCTTATGCCGTAAGGTAAAGTTTATTTATTGAAAAAAGGGTACTTATTCTTTGGAAAGATGATGGTGTTATTGGAGATACTCAGATTATTGATATGCATAACCATAGCCTTTTAGAAATTAAATAGTAAGAGTCGCGAGGTAAATCTCACAATAGATCAACTAAGGTATGGCCCCAAGAACATTCTACAGTCACCCCGAAATCAAATTATATAAATGTTCATGGAAGATTGGGGCTGATCGGAGGTTGATCAAGTCAGACGATCCAAGGCCCTGTGGGTAACAAAGCATTTCGAAGAAGACATTTGTCAACTCAAAGTCCCCTAAATTTATAAGAACTATTTAAGCTAGTTAAATTAATACAAGAAAATGACAAGTTTAAAGAAGAACAGCATGTCGGGAGCCAATTAAGTATTTATGTGCGTGGGAGAGATGATATTAATTAATCAAGGAAACAGATAGCTTCCGTTAGACGATGTGGCATGATGACATAGGCGAGGTTGAGTCCGTTTGTCATAAATAAAGTAATAAATTAACACCGAAAATACAAACTCTTCCAAGGTGATTTTCTCTGCTGAGTGTTGGGACGGTAACGATGCTCTGAAAAAAGACAGTTTTTCTTTATGAAAAAAACACGTTCTTGGGAAATTGAAAAATATCTAACCGATTTGTCCTACATCTGACGGAGTTTAAAAGAAGCTAAATTGCCGCTCGCCGTACGAGTGGAGAAGCAAATAACGTTAAATAGCAACCCAAATGCTTACGCTCGAGATCATGAACAAGGTGCCGATGAAGCTGAATAACACTATCATTATTCTATTGAAAATGTTTCTTTGTATCTTTTACAAAACTTCTTCTTCTTCAGCTTTTCCCATTTTTATATGGGGTCAGTGTTCCTCGAGTACCTCTTCCATTCTTTTCTCCTACTCGGTGTTCATAGAGGTTTTTTTCCTGCATATCTTCCTTTAGTGTGTTTTTCCATCTAAAGTTAGGTCACCCTCTTCTTCTTTGTCCTGGAATTTCCATTGCAAACACTCTTTTGTAAACATAGTCCTCCTCTTTTCTCATGACATGACCATACCACTGCAGTCTTCTTTCTTGCATCTTCGATCCTATTTCGGCTACCTTCACTTTTCTTCGTATCATCTCATTCCTGACTTTTATCTCTTCTCGTGACTCCGCACATCCACCGTAACATCCTCATCTCTCCAACATTCATTTTCTTCTCCTGTGCCTTCTTCACTGTCCAGGTTTCACTGCTGTATAACATTGCTGGGCGCACAATTGTTTTGTACACCTTTCCTTTCAGTCTGGCATTCATTTTCTTGTCGCACAGCATACCTGACAGCTCTCTCCAGGTTTCATCCGCATTGGATCCGATGGTTTATCTCCACGTCAAGCTCGCCATCTTCACTTACATGCGTCCCCAGATACTTGAAGGCTGAAATCTTCTTGATAATTTCAGTATCTTTTTCAAAACTAGCTTATTCAAATTGATGCGATCCTGTTTCAACATAAAATTCACTTTATGAAACCTCCCTGTTTATTCGACCATGAGGAACAATCCCAGCTACCCAATCATTAGACCTCTTCTTAATAATTAAAGTGAACATTAGTAACCTTCTCATCCGTTTGCTGTCTATATTATTTATTGTACTGTATGGTACAGAGAAACAGCTTCTGTTAACATGTAAATAGGAATCATTTGTTTTAACGTTGTTTTAACGATGACAGGTGGTCAATGAAAACATTGTTATTACAGAAAAAAAGGACAAATAATTGTATTTTTAAGTAATTAGTCATGCAACATACCATCCATATTATAGCTGACACGAAGTCCATAAAGGCAGTCTGCACAGCGATCATTAGAAATGTACCGAAAAAAAATTGTCAGTCAAAGCTCAAACGAACAGTAAATATGTTACTGAATACTGTTAGTACACCACTGTTAGGCACATAATGCTACTTTGTCCAAAAATTAGTTTGGCTTAGAACATTTCAGCCTAGAAAAAACCCATAAACAACTTGAAACGTATCGAAAATTACCCAATATATTATGGCGACATAACCGGCATAATACTTCAATGAACTTCTTTGGTTAATCACTATAAAGAAAATGGTCTTTTGCATAAAGAATTTGTGTTACTCTGGGCATTTCCTTCAAAAAAACGACAAAAGAATAAGAAACCGGAAGAAACCTTATATGCATTGGCAAAATCTCACACAATGAATGAGTAAATGATTGAATTTCTTCGTCGATCACTGCTGGGTGAATAACTATTCAGTTCGAAGAATTCAAATTTCCCCTTAGAATGCCTCAAAAAGATATTTAAGAACTTACACATTTTTTAAGAAAAAACAGGTTTACCAAAGGCAGATGCTCCACACACAAAAAGAGACCAAGGTACTGCATCAAAGTATAGTTTAGTCATATTAGTGTGTGAACACATAAAGGGGTTGTATCCCAGTTTAAAATCGTAATTCTGTTAAGCTAAGAGGACTAGAACTTAGCGAAGCTAAGATTTCCTAACTTTTTTTGCCTACTAATTTGCCTAACAATGGAATTTATACAAAAACATTTGACGTAAACATATACAACAAGGGCCAGCGTAATTTTCATCCATATACACCAACTTTAGGGGAAGGGGGGTCATAAATCCAAAAGTGGGCAAGAGTTGACAAGAGGGGGGATGAGGTAAAAAAGTGGTGAAAAAGTGATTGAAATCATTTGTGAACGATCCCTAACATATAAAAATTTCACGCAGTTGAAAGGGTCTGTTTACGTCTTCAGGATCTGCTCTTGTCAAAATTAGTTACAATTGTACATTACAAATTTCAGCTGTTTCTTAAAAATTTAAAGCCTGGTATTCTATTTCAATCTAGCATCACTAGTTCCAGAGGGGACTTTTAAAACCAATCCATCCATATCTTCAGTAACTACGATTTGGCATCCAAGTCTTGATCTGTAACAGCAAAAAAAACAAGATAGATTTTTGGGCTTGGTTTTATTTTTCTGTAGCAATTTTACATTTTCCTAAAGCAAATTAAACAACTCTGAAAGACTATCAAAACTATCCTTGAAAATATCACCAATGAATCAACTAATCAATTAACTGAACAATGACCTCTGCAAGGGAAAAAAACCTGGCTCAAATCCTAGATAGAGGTAAGTGCATTACTGTAGCCTTTGCTTGTCTGTACTAAAGTCAAATATTACCATATTTAATTTGCAAAATATGTGTGCTAAGTGTATTCAACAAAGAAATCAAAAATAGATGAAGCATTTAGTTGTTTTGGACATGTGGAGAGAAAAGATGACGATGATTGGGTGAAGAAGTGCAAATCAATGACGGTGGAAAGTGGTGTTATGAAAGGGAGACCAAAGAAAACATGGGAGGAAGTAATCAAATCGGATTTGAAGCAAAAAGGCGTCACCAAAGATCTAGTAAGGGACAAACTGGCCTGAAAGTCCATTTTATTGAACCGTCCAACACATGCCAGCATGTAAAACGGACGTAAAACCGAAGGTGACGATGACGATGATGATGGTGGTGATGATGATGATGATGATGATGATGATGATGATGATGATGATGATGATGATGATGACTTTCAGATAAGCAACTCAGACTTTCAAATAAGCAACACACAAGCGACACACAAATAAGCAAAACCGCCAAATAAGGTGCTTTCTAAATTGATGTAATGAAAATTGAAAAATTTATTTCAGATTTAAGGAAAAAACGCATATATATATATATATATATATANGATGATGATGATGGTGATGATGATGATGATGATGATGATGATGATGATGATGATGATGATGATGATGATGACTTTCAGATAAGCAACTCAGACTTTCAAATAAGCAACACACAAGCGACACACAAATAAGCAAAACCGCCAAATAAGGTGCTTTCTAAATTGATGTAATGAAAATTGAAAAATTTATTTCAGATTTAAGGAAAAAACGCATATATATATATATATATCAGAGGCTCTGTGCTGCACTGATGAACCCACAAAGGGCGAAACAGTACTGTCTGTAGCTTGAGTATATATATATATATATATATATATATATATATATATATAAATTTGGCCTCCGTATTACATAATAATTAACCAATTAACCACTCATAATTATTTTTTTCATCTAGTCTCTGTGTGTGTTTGTGTGTATTTGTGTGTATACTTGAGTGAAATATGACATTCTTCAAAACTATTCAAAATGCAATCTATTTCCACCGGGGTGACCAAGAACGTACAAATCACCTGAAAATGGGAACCAAAATAATCTATGCCTTTTTTAATTCAAAAAAATAAGTACAGTTATTTCCAGTAAAATGAACTTGAAGTTGGGGTTGGGGAAAAAACAAAGTTGTACTAGATCAAATTTTATGGCCTGCCAAGATCCCTCTTCTTAGGGTGTCTTTGTGGGTATCTAGGGTCGAGATGAATTTCGCAGTCGCAACTCCTCGCTTCTGGAGAAATGGGGCAGGGTGGCACGGCACGTGTGACCAGTAAGATAGTAAAACTGGTTCTTGGCATCCTCACCCAAGAGGAGTCATATGTTAGACTGGTCCAACTGGAGGGCTGTAAAACCTCCTAGGAGAAGGAAAACTCTAATTTTAAACCCAGACCGATGGAGCTCGTGAGCATTCGCTGTACTACAATCGTCTAAGGGAAGAAACCCAACAGAAAATCACCCTCCTTCAGGTGCTGAAGGTTGGGCAGTGGGGCAATCAACCTATCCCGGAAACACCTTTTGATTAGAGAAACCGTAAACACTCAAATGAATTCACAAAACCTTGGGGAGACAGTGGTTCCTAACCTGGAAAGGAAAGAAGGCATAAACAGCTTGAGTGAAAGCCACGAGGAAGCTGAAAAGCTGATTTTACCACTAGTCAAACCAACGACCAAATTTTCATTCGGTAATTGGAACGTGAAAACCAAGAATGATCCTGATGAAGCCGCCCTGCTTGCTAAGGAGATGCAGGGCCAAGATTGAGAAACTAAGCCTTGGTGAGAGCAGATGGAATGGTTCTGACAGGGTCAGGCTCGCTGCCGGCGAGACTATCTTGTATTCAGGTAAAGATGACCACATGCTGGGACTCGCCATCTAAATGTCAAAAAGTGAGGACCANCTAACCTGGAAAGGAAAGAAGGCATAAACAGCTTGAGTGAAAGCCACGAGGAAGCTGAAAAGCTGATTTTACCACTAGTCAAACCAACGACCAAATTTTCATTCGGTAATTGGAACGTGAAAACCAAGAATGATCCTGATGAAGCCGCCCTGCTTGCTAAGGAGATGCAGGGCCAAGATTGAGAAACTAAGCCTTGGTGAGAGCAGATGGAATGGTTCTGACAGGGTCAGGCTCGCTGCCGGCGAGACTATCTTGTATTCAGGTAAAGATGACCACATGCTGGGACTCGCCATCTAAATGTCAAAAAGTGAGGACCATAAAGGCAAGATTCTACTTGAGCTAAATCAAGCTGACTGTCATTCATGCATACTCACCAGCCAACGAAGCTGAAGAAACCGACAAAGTCAACTTCTACGTAGCACTCGCTGAAATGGCGGAGTAAACGCATAGACATGGCATACTAGTCATAACAGTTGATTTCAATGCCAAGGTTGGCAGCAATCCAGTGCCACAAAATGAGTTAATGGGCAGTCACAGTTTACGAGAACGGAATGAAAATGGTGCAAGACTGTGTGAGTTCTGCGCGATGAATGAGCTAGTCATCAAAGGAACGCCCTCCAATACAAGACGATCCATAAGCTGACATGGGTTTCACCAGATGGGAACACAAGGATCGACTACACTCTCGTTAGAAGAAAGTTTTGGTCGTCAGTTATAAAACACTAAAGTTTACACAGGTGCAGACGAAGGTAGCGGCCATTACCTAGTAAAAATCACTGTCAGACTGAAACTTAAGAGCGCACTAAATATTGAGCAATGTCGGACAAGGTATAATACCGACAAGCAGAAGTGGAAGGAAATTAGGAGATGCTTTTGCCAAAGTCTATGCAACAAATATCAAGCACTCGAAATGAAGACAGCAGTACAATAAAGGCTTAGAACGACAGGGTGGAAAAAGCATACAATGACACTGCCTTCAAGGTGCTAGGACACAAGAAGAAGAAATCTAAAGCTCAGATCAGCCAGGAAGCCTGACAACTGATTAACCAAAGGAAGGAGATACACCTCAAGATTGATGGAACGAGGTCAGAAAGGCCAAAGACAAGATACAGGAAAGAATATAGAGAAAAGGCTAAAGAGGTGAAGATACAGATTAAAAGAGACAAGAGAAGGTGGCTTGAGGGCATAGGACAAGAACCTGAAGTAGCAGCAAGGTGTCAGCACATTAAGACATAGACCATAGCAAAGTGCAACTATAAAAGATAAGGAGGGTGCAACATGTCTGGCGTCCTGATCTTGCTTGCCATTTAGTGGATCATGAGAAAAACGGTAAGAAATGTAGAGGATGGCATCAGGTGGAAGTTTACATCACGTTTGATGACCTCGACTTGGCTGATGATATCACACCACTGTCATCAACAAGACTGCAGCTCCAGCCTAAGACCTGGTGGAGAATGGGGAGTGCATATGTCTGAAAGTAAACAGGAGATGCAAAGTACTGAGAATGAATGCAAGACAACATCACCATGAATAGTGAGTCATCGGAAGACGTAAAACGTTTCCATATCTAGGCGCTTTCGTCGTGAATGTCGGAGGTGGCATCATAGATTCGGAACCCGGAGTAGCCAGTGCACAAGCTGCATTTGTACGTCTTCGGAAAATCTGGAAATCACAAATCTCTAGCCACGCCAAGCTGAGGCTGTTCAGAACCTTATCAAAGACTGTCTTGATGTATGGCTCCGAAACATGGAAGATAAAGAACGAAGACGGCAAATGTTAAGAGTACGCTGGCAGGAACACATAAGAAACGAGGTCGTATTGGAGAAAGCTAAGATGGAAAACATGGGCAGCTAAGTAAGACGAAGGAGGTGGAAGTACATTGGCCACATCCTGAGGACAGATAAACACGAAAAATGTGTAATAGCCTTGACTTGGGCAAGGCTGTCACACATTTAAATGACGGAGAAAACGCGCATGACCAAAAACCACCTGGAGAAGAACTGTTGCGAAAGAAAAACAAGTTGGTGGATGGCGATCCTGGAAAGAGGCACGTACCACAGCCGTCGACATGGCAGTATGAAGGCAGAATGAGGAGGCCTAGGAGCCACTTGGCACGAAGTAGATATGTAAGATAAGGTAAGCATCAATGTGTTTGCATGTGTTCTTGTGTGAAATATTATAAACGTGAAAAAAAAGTAATGTTTTGCAACCAGAATGCACAAAAACCTACAATTCAACACCTAAAAATAGAACCCAACGAGTATATAAAACCCATAAGCTTTTCAATTAAAAAAAAATAAGTATAAGCCAAGGAAAACAATCATCTGCACTGACATCCACATAAGAGTCAAGACTGCCAGCCCAGCACACAAATGATAAAGCGAATTTTGAGTTTGAGGTGGGAGGGAGAGAAGTAAATTCAGTGATCGTTTAGCGTGCCAGCATGGTTAAAATCGAATGCAAATTCTACCATTTTCACTTTATAAAACCCTAAAAAAAGTCTTCTGCACCATATTTCATTCCGTATTGCTGTGATAGCAATATTTTGATGCTATATTCTTGCCAGTTAAACAAGATATTTAAATTGTTAGAAGTTCGGGGGTACATCTCCTTAAGCTTCCTCTTCTACCATCTATCTTTAAGCACTTGACCGGAGCATATCTTAGCTAAGGGGGTAAGATATTTAAGCTCAATAGTTTTTACACCTAAATGTCAGTGCCCTGCAAAGAAACCAAACAAATATATGTAAAACAATTCTACGAATTTTTATATGATGGGAGAGTAAAAGCTAAGCAAAGATGTTGTCCCCATTAAGGTTCGAGCTTGCATCCACACAGGCATCAAATACTTAATTATAGATTTAGGAGCTTTCATAAGCCGTAAGCTTTTACTGCGCTTTGTCTCGAGAAATACTTCTCCAACCGCCAGGGTGCTGTATTGATTAGGTATATCTCTTTTACATATCGCTAGTGCGGAGCTATGGAGTAACAAGGATCAAGTTGTTATGTGAGTGGCAACATAACTGTCTTGTATTTGTACTCTTCCTTTCTTTAGTGCTGGAAACCTTACCTGTAGGATATATTGTTGATGTGATCTCTGTGCTGTAGGAATGGATTATTTTTAATGGTTAACTATAAAGAATGTCTGCTTTTTCTGGGGGGGGATATCCGGATTAATCCCGATTCCCAAGAAAGGTGATCTTAAAAAATCCGACAATTACAGAGGAATTTTACGTTCTCAAGTAGCAGCCAGGATCTACAAGCCTCTCTACTCAACAGGGTCAGACCTGTCATCGACAAAGTTTTGCGACAAAATCAAAATGGGTTTCGTAAGAGTCGATCAACCAGCTCTCATATGCTAGCTCTTCGGCGGATTGTCGAGGAATCGAAAAACTACAAAAAGGAGGCTGTCATAAGTTTCATTGATTTTCGGAAAGCTCTTGATTTCATCAATTGCGACCGAATGATCGAAGTCCTCGTAGCCTACGGAATTCCTAAAAATGTTGTAAATGCAATCCACGTGATGTACAAAGACACATCCGCTGTGGTGATTACACCAAAAGGAGAGACAAACTCATTTAAGGTAGACAGTGGCATTCTTCAAGGAGACCCACTTGCTCCTTTCCTTTTTATCATCGTACTTGACTATGCCCTTCGTCAAAGAAAAAAAATTTGGAAAAAAATCAAGACACCGCTAGGCAATAATTGAAAAGCTTGGACAGCACGGAAGACAGCTTAGAAGCATAATCTTCTAAGGCAACTACCAGCATCAAATCTTTACCAGAAACTCTCGATTGATCAACACCATGAATAAATAACTTTCGCAACCAACCCTGGATTTTATGATGACAGAGTCTAAATATCTGATCAGTTTGTGGAGGGGTATCTCTGGCAAAGAAACAAGAGTGTCATTTAGAGAAAAATTGGTGGAAAACTATGTAAAAAATATCTGCCTTTCCTCTAGAGGGCAGAGAAAACCAAACACCATAAAAGTGTGGAGGAATAACCTACATGAAAGGATTAAAAACGTCTTGGTCCCCTGTTGACAATGTTTTAAATGGTTGCATGAATATTTCAGCAATCACAGAGTATACAGGAGCTCCAATGTTGTTCTGAGTTGCCGAGTTGTTCTGACAAATCATTGTTCACGAGAATTGGATAGACGTGAATGCATATGCTATAAAGAAGTGCTTGCAGTAAATTCAGAATATTTGAAAGGTTCAATGTAGTTGACAATGACACGTCATCATGAAGCACGTCCTAAACAAAATTGCAGGATGTCATCAATGGAATTACTGGAGTATAACGATGTAACTTCCACCACTAAAGAAATACCACAACTACAAGACAGATATGGCGCCACTCCTCGAAACAACTCGATTCCTGTCACCATGTAGGTCCGCACTATTGATTTATAGAAGAAATCTANAAACAGCTTGAGTGAAAGCCACGAGGAAGCTGAAAAGCTGATTTTACCACTAGTCAAACCAACGACCAAATTTTCATTCGGTAATTGGAACGTGAAAACCAAGAATGATCCTGATAAAGCCGCCCTGCTTGCTAAGGAGATGCAGGGCCAAGATTGAGAAACTAAGCCTTGGTGAGAGCAGATGGAATGGTTCTGACAGGGTCAGGCTCGCTGCCGGCGAGACTATCTTGTATTCAGGTAAAGATGACCACATGCTGGGACTCGCCATCTAAATGTCAAAAAGTGAGGACCACGAGAATTGGATAGACGTGAATGCATATGCTGTAAAGAAGTGCTTGCAGTAAATTCAGAATATTTGAAAGGTTCAATGTAGTTGACAATGACACGTCATCATGAAGCACGTCCTAAACAAAATTGCAGGATGTCATCAATGGAATTACTGGAGTATAACGATGTAACTTCCACCACCAAAGAAATACCACAACTACAAGACAGATATGGCGCCACTCCTCGAAACAACTCGATTCCTGTCACCATGTAGGTCCGCACTATTGATTTATAGAAGAAATCTACCTAATCATTTCAGCACCCTTAAGACAGAAGACGTATCTGTCAAAATGTAGCACAATAAAACCTTGTGACTCATGACACAAAAGAGCTCCTGTGTCTATGGTTGCACTGAGTCCATTTTATTCACTATGTACATCCAAAGGGGGGGATTCAGTTAATCCATGTAGTTCTACACAGAGCTGTTACACTCAAAAAAGTATGTACATCAAATAAAAATGTCTTACGTATCTGTGAGTCCAAAAGCAAGGTCCAACATATCTAGCTCTTCTTCTGAAGGAGGATCCAATGATAGCGTTTCAAACTGTTCCGGGTCAAAAATCAAGTGGCATGTTGAGCAAGCCAAAGTTCCTTCACATGCTCCTAAAGTGAAACACAAAAAGTAAACAACAAGTAAAATACAAATGGCAAACTGCACTACACAACAATTCTTTAAAATTACACTAAAAATGAAACTTGCTTGGTAAAAGTAAAATACTTGACCGGAAATCATGGATATTAATCATACAGAATATTAACCGATCAAATGTTGACAGAAAATATTAGTGTCTGTGGCCTACACCTGTCCGTCTGTGTTGGTGCCCTGTTATTTCATGACGTTGGCGATCATGGCTTTACAACGTTTTCTGTCTCTTGTAGTTCCCTCTTTCCAGATTTCAGCAGTTCTACTTCTATAATCTCGGCTGGTGGCCTACACCACTCCTTTAAAAATGGAAAGAGGGTGTCTTCATTTTTACTTTGGTTTTGCAATTCATTACAAGTAAAAATATCAAAGTAAAATTAGACCAATTTCAATAGTCAAAAAAGGGTTTTAAGGTTAACATGTTGAAAACGAAGGTCATGAATTTTTTTATTATTTAAATTGATATAATTTTTTGTTTGTGTAGTAGTGAGTCACCACACATCAAGGCTAAAAGCCACTCGAGGGTGAGGGTTAATGGGATGGAAGACTGACAGGTGGATGACGATAAGAATTGTTAAAGGGTCGAAAAATATAAATGAATGAATAAACTTTGATGACTTATAAGGAAGGTTTTGACAAGTGTTTATTGACATTTGATTTTAAGATCTCCGTGTTGAAGTCCTCCGGGAAGCAATCTTGTGGCAAAGTGTTCCACAGATTGGAGGTTCTTGGTAAAAACTCTTCATGGAAATTCCGTTTGATGTTAGGCACATGGAGGAAGAAAGGAAACTTCTTTGCAGTAGTGGTAGCAAGACGCGTTTTTGCTGTAAAAGTTTTACGAGGAGGAACTAGGGATTCAAGCTCAATCGAGCACTTACCATTTATCAGTTAAATAATATATTTTTTAATTATTATTTAATTTGATTTGATTTCATTTAATTTATCTCTTTACTTTTTAAATTTAATTTATCAAATATTTTTATCAGTTATCATTAATTATTATTATTAACATTACTATTATCCAAATTATCTATCACCAGGAAATAGATGTTCACTCTGAAAGTGTGGAACATGTCCGAGTGAGCATCATCCAAAAGATAAATGTAAAAGAATCATCTGGTCTAACACAGACTTAAACGAGTCGTGTCAGATTTCATATTTGATTTTGCAGTGCATGACGTAATGGGCGGAATCACTGAAGAAAAGCTGAAAGACTTACCTTCAAAGATTTGTGACATGGTTGTGTTGAATTCATCTGGAAAACTTAAAAATTTGGATTTGGAAAGGAAAACGTCTCTTTGTCGTTCAAAACAGAAACAAAGCTTCAGTAAGATCGCGCACTTTTGAAAATTACCGGATGGGTTCAACATTAAACGAAGAATTATTTTGAAAAAACGGCACTTTTCACTACGGATGCTTGGCAAGAATCACTAAATAAACTATTTTGCTACTGAAGCACAACTTTGCTCATATGGGTGATATTTCATAATAAAATTTTTAATTATTTATTCAAATTAAAAATTATCAATCATTAGTATCAATTACCAATTATTATTATCAATTATGGTTTATACGGCACTAACACATCAGAATAAGGTCAATTTTGTAATCAAGCACCTATTTTGAACTTTATATTTTGAAGTCGATTTTAATGGCCTTTACCATTCAGAACATTCGACAGCAATGGACCACCAATACCAGCAAGAAGTGTGCCAAAAAAGCTCCAGTCTGTTATATTTTTTTCGAGTTTAATCATGAAATCAGTCCCATTTTTAATTTGACTTTCCTTCTCTGTTATTGTAATATGAGACACAGATGGGGCCATTTGACTGACCTTAT
>RDPX01000109.1:1320827-1343327 GCA_003991215.1 Morbakka virulenta | reverse complement strand
GATTATGATGTATGGAATACAAGTCTAATTTCTAAACATTTTAAATCAAATAACTGTATAGCTGTAAAAAATGAACATTACAATGTGAAAAACAGTACAAAATTGGGTACTGGATGTATATTACAATTACCAAAACCTATAAGCAATTCAAAATTGAATTCACATAAAAAAGTGAATTAAATCAACCAAACTTTTGTACAGTTTTTCAAGTACCTGCATGACATAAGTTACAAAGATAAAAAACAATTTTGACTGGCCTTAAACTGAGAAAAACTAGGAAAATACAACAAAGGAATGCTACAGGAAGAAATAAATTTCCATAAACTGCTAGTTTCTGGGAATTAACTACTTCATTAAAAATTTCTATGTGATCTTATTGCAACCATAGTAAGTCATCAAAGTCACACCCAACCTAGTGGCTCTGCTTTTTGAAAAGAATGGAACAAGTTCAGTCAACTCCAATGATCATCTTCCAAAACAATAATAAATAAAATACATACATGACAAAAAAAAATTCAGTAATACTATTTGTAATACCTATCAACAAGATAAAGTTTCTTACCTTGAAATACTATATCAAAAGGCATATAGCTTACATAACAAACCTTTTTTTAAGCTTAACAATTATAGCTGTATTTATAGGAACAAGATGTGGATGTTAAGGTGGATGTGGTGTCAGCTTAAAGGTTAAAAAGGGCTGTGAACTGAGAGAATGATTTGACATCGTTAATGTAAAAAGTCGAATGTAGAATATGCAAATAAAAAGACCTAGACAAAGAAGCGCATTAGATTAAACTGGTGGATAAAGTGAAATGTGGAAAATTAAAGAACATGGTGCTGGAATATGCTAATTTATCATCATCACCATCATCATATTTGGTTTAACATCCATTTTACATGCTAGCATGTGTAAGACGCTTTCTTGAAATTCACTTCCAAGTTATCCTATCCTTTACCAGGTCTCTGCTGACACCTTTTTGTTTGAGATCCATCCTTATCACTTCCTCCCATGTTTTCTTCAGTCTTCCTCTGTCAGTGGTTCCTGTCACCTTGATTGTTCTGCATCTACTTGCCCTAGCATTCTTGTCCATTCTCTCCACATGACCAAACCAAAAGCCCACCAAACAACTTTTTTTGGCACTCTGGAAAAAGCCTCTGTCAAAGGCTTTTTCCAAATCCACAATAGCAAAGTGCAGCTTCTTCTTCTTCCAGAGGTACTTCTCTTGCATTTGTCTAAGGATAAAAATGGCATCAATAGTTCCTCGTCCATGCATAAAACGAAATTGCATGTCATCAATGTTTATTTCACTTCTAATTTGTTTTTCCATAACCCTTTCAACAACTTTCACGACTTGGTCCATTAGCCTTAATCCTCTGTAATTACCTCTTTCTAAAGCTTCTCCTTTTCCTTTGTAACAATTGTACTTATTTCTCAGTCCTCAGGAATGACACCATCTCTTTTGATCTGATTTGTTAGATCAGTGATCATCTCTGTACCTCTCTAATCTGCACCTTTGACCATTTCTTCCACAACTCCTGAAGGACCAGCTCCTTTGCCTTTCTTCATTTTCTTTACTGCTTCCATCACCATTTCCTTCTCAATAAGAATGGCTGGTTCAGATACTGTTTCTACCTCTCCAAGATTTTCCCTGTCCCAAGAAAACTCTGTGTTCAACAATCTCTCATAGTAGCACTTCCAGGCATTCTTCTTTTCAAGTTCACTTATTGCAAGTTCTCCATCATCATTCCTGATGCACTTTTCTCCAATGATATCCTGATTAGTCTTGATCATCAGCTTAGCTATCCTGAATACTTCATTCTTCTGGTCATCTCTATCCATTATGTCTGGAAACCTTCTTTTCTCAGCATCCAACTTTGTTTTGTAGATTGCGCACCTAGATGCTCTCTTGGCCTCCAGATACCTTTTTTGTTCACTAACCCCTTTTTTCATTGGCTCCACAACCTTCTCTTCTCTTTTACATAATTTTCAACAAACATTCCACTACGATGTCACTCTACGACATGGAGGCCCTTTTGTCCAGCCACAGACTTGGTATGTGGCTTTTAAAAGTGTACCCTTGATCTTCTCCCATTCCTTGGCCACACTTCCTAGGTCTTTTCCTGGACTAGCACCCACAATTCCATTCACTTGATCTTCAAAGGCCTGCTTTACTAGTCCATCATTTAGTCTCCACACCTTTCTCCTTGGGATATACTTTCTTTTCACTTTATATGCTTTCTAAATCCTGAAGTCACAAATCACTGGCTTATGCTGGGTCACAAATTCTTCACAAGGTATCACTTGGCAATGGAATAAAAATGTGCACCAAGTACTGCAGGAAAAGATCTTAACCTAGTTCAGGTGTAGCTGTCTTACCATAATTATTTGATCAACCACATGGTGTGCTTAAATAATTCTGGGGATTCTAAAGGGTGCACTTATTTTGGGGGTGCATGTATTTGAGGGAGTGAACTTATTGGAAAAGTCAGTCAACTTACAAAGCACAAAATGTCAAAAATATTTTTATCAGTACAAACAGTACAAAGTAAACTTACAAAGCATTAAATGTCTAAAATATCAACATTGACATTATCATGCTCAATAATTCAATCTTCTGGAGTGGGATCTTCAACATCATTTTCTGTGATATTTTCAAATGAATTACCCACCTGGAAATGTTCTATAGATTCAGTTGTTGGCTTCAAACATTCTAATGCAGCTTTGCAGAGTTGCCCTTTTTTGAAGCAGTGAATCACTTCACATTCACTACCATCTATGTTTACTATGGTGCAGCTCTGAAAGGAGTCCAATATCATTTGACATGGAAGTTCTTGCCATGGGTCCAGCACCCATTGTATGACTTGTCATCTGGATGGTCCTCATATATTACCTGCATCAGTAAATGGGTGATGCCCTTTGTCAGCCACCTATCCATCATATAATTCCATAACTTGCTTGAATGGCTTATTCCAAACTGCATCAGGTGCTTGAATCTTACTTGTACACCCACCAGGAATTATTGCAGTGTTGACGTTGAATTTTGAAAGAACAGTTTTTGTAGCATCACTTATATGGCATTTAAACAAGTCCACACCAAAAGTCATTGGGAGGAAGAGAACCTCCCTTTCTCATACCTTTTCACTCTTCTGTCAAATATCCACTCAGACAAGTTCTCATACCTCCCATACCTCCGTGGAGTGGTTTTCTTCCTCCACCATTGTTGCATTTTTTGGATTTGTTAATGCATGCAAGAAAATCTTTATTTTTCTTCCATTCAATTATTCTTTTCTGAGCTACACCAAACTTCTCTGCAGCCTTGTGATTACCATTTTCCTCAGCAAAACGTACTGCATCCCATTTAAACTCCATTGTATAGCTATTTAATTTCATCCCCTTGTGGGATGTGCTTGAAGCCATTTTTTGCCATGTTTACTGCTGATTAGGAATAAAACAACAGAAATTCAAATTGTCCACCACAAATTGAAGTCAATGTATTGCATAATGTAGAATCAAACATGTTGTGATAAAAAGAAATATGGCTCATGCACAATCTGCAAATAGGAAGAAAATGTTGAACTGACTTTTTCATCTGTGATTTTTGGGCATCATGTATACAATAAAATATAGAAGCTTATTCTTGGGGAAATTTTGTATTGCATACTAGATCATGGCAATGAAGCTAAACAACATGATGAATATTCGATGGAAGTATTTCCTGAACAAACAGGACAGAAATTGCTAGTTGGACATGCTCCCATTAAATTGCCATTTCTGGTGTCCACTTTTCTCACACCTGATTTTAGAAATGCTGTTTTGTGTGAAGTATCAGGTGCAAGGAAGCTGGGAAATGGCCTAGTTGTGCCTGCTGCTTTTGTTGTTCGAACTCCCAGGAAAAAGATTTTTGAAAAGTTCAAAAGTTCAAAAGTGAAATTGACAAATACAAAGATATCTGTAAACATATGAACCTTGTGATTTACTCACATGATGTTAAAAACATCATCATCACCATCATCATTGTTCAACCTCAGTCGAGATGATGGATTAAACAACCTTCCTCCAGCAGTCTCAGTCTTCCATAGCTGCTTTAAGGTCTTGACCTGCTAAGCCAGTATCAATATCTCACTATCTAAGAAAGTCAATTTGCCAGAATCCTTTCCGATGGATTGGGGTTTCCAAAGTATTAGTGATGAAATCACTTCTGAAGTTGCTGTGGCAATGGTCTACAAATCGTACTCTTCTAGATTTGCCCAAACTAGATATTGGTGAAGGGTTGCCATAAATTTAACTCTTGGTTGGATGTTTTTTCCAAGATAGGTTTTTAACCTGCATAAGTAGTTATGTATAGCACCGATCTAAACACTTTTCTGCTCTTTTAGATAGAGTCCTAGTCTCTGATCCATAGGGCAGAATTGGTTCAATGAGTGCCCAAAATATTTTGACTTTGATGGTAATGTGAAGTTCAGATCTCCATAGTTTACACAGTTTGTTGCACACTGACCATGCCATGGCTTTCCTAACAAGAAAGTCTTTTTCTGAAGAAGAAATAAAAGAACCCAAGTATTTGTAATCATCTTTGGATTTTAAGTTAGTTCCAGAAAGTTTTGATAGGTTCATTATGTCTGATTAAAGCTCATATATTCAGTTTTAGACTCATCAAGATGTAGACCAACACTGTTGGTTGCTGACTCTAAAGACAATAAGAGAGTTTGCACATTTGCTAATGACCCACTTATAAGAGCAATGCCATCAGCAAAATCTGTGTCAGTGGTGATAACGAGGTCTTTTTCGGGGTATGATTTCAAGGCCTTTCTTACTTATAGTGTCTATTGATACCCTTAGAATGTAATACACAACTACAAAAATAGAAATGGTGCTAGTGTATCACCCTGTAGAATACCTGCTAAAATGTCAACGGCTGGTGTTTCTCCATCTGGACTCAAAACTGTAGCTGTAGTATTTGCATATGAGATCTTAATGGTATCTATTATTTTATCTGAGATACCATAAAGTTGGAGTATTTTAAACATCATAGATTTATCAACAGAGTCAAAGGCCTTACTAAAATCAGTGAATACTAGGGCTAGTTCACGACTGCAGTAAGACATCTCCTCAATGATCTGGCATAAGGCTAAAATTTGGCATAATGTTGATTGTCCAGAATGAGAACTATTTTGATTCTTTCAAAGAAGTGAATCAAAATGTGGTACAAGCCAGTTTAATAGTAGCTTATTAAAAATCTTTGCTGCAATAGGCAGCAAAGATATACCTCTATAGTTGGTAGACAGAGACAGATCACCTTTCTTTAGAACAGGTATAATTTGCGACTTCCGTCAAACATCAGGGCATACTTTATTTTCAAAGCAAAGGTTACAAATATTTAATAGGAGTTGGTGGAAACTACTGTCTTTCCAAATAATGGTAGGAATGTTGTCTGGTCCAAATGCATTGGAAGATTAAACACTATTTAAAGCAGTTTTTAATTCCATGTAAGAAAATTTAGATGTTGTAATGTTAGGTGGTTTAGAGACTGGAACCATTGGCAGTGTAAAATTAGCTGAAAGTTTTGTTTGTTTTCCTAAAAGATTGTTAAAATGATTGAACCAGCTGTTTAACCTATTTTTCGCATTACCTCCTTTTATTCTGGTGGTTGGTTTCGAGCTGGTTTCTGAAAGTTCTTTGATGATTTTTTACGATTCATGATGCATTCTACTAACATGAAGCTTTTCAAGATTGTTGATTTTTCCCATAATGTATGACACTTCAGCATTTAGGTATGCATCATCTAAATTTTTTTGGCTTTATCTAGTTTTTTCAATCTTTTTGTTGGTGTTTGGTTATATTTTGCTGAGATATTCTTAAGATTTTTCCTAGCTTCACTAACATTAGAAAGATTGCTGAATTTTTTTCCAGTATTTTTCTTTTTGGTTGGTAGAGTTTCTTTGGCTACTTCTTCAGTAGAAGAAATAAGAGCACTATATATATCTTCGAGGTTTTCATCTATTGTGTCAACAAAACCAGATAGCGCTTGGAAGTAGTTGAAAACCTTGACTGAGAATTCTTTTGCTAGTTTCTTATTTTTACAAACATCTTTCCAGTGAAAACAATTCATTGGGTGGGTTTTGCTCTTCTTTGATGACCAAAGACTTAGCTTTATAAAGGAGCCAATCACTTCATTTTCTGGTGAAATTGTATCGTCTAATTCTAGATTGTCACTGACTTTTGAAGATATCAGAAAATCAATACCTCCAATTGATGCATTGTTTGCATTTTTGACAGCAGATGTAATTAATTGGAAATTATTGTAGGATGTAAATTGAATGTTTTCATCTGGGTGATAAATATGGTGTTCCTGTTGGGCTAGAATTTCAATAGAATACCATTTACAACAAAATAATAGTTCCTCAAATCGTCCAGTAGGGCCTAAGGTAAGGACATTAAAAGTACTTACAATGTTTTTATGAGAACATTGTAGATATTTGGGTTTTGGTCTATCATCCTCAGAATCAGAAGTCACCTTTCCTAAAGGATTTGAGGTGGCCTCTTCATGACTTTCAGAAGAAATAGTTTCAGAATCAAGACCTTTAATTGCAGGAGCTTGACCAAGATTTTCAGGTCTACCATTCAGTGTGGCTACCTGTAATGTTGGAACCATGGAGCTACAAATTGTACTATCCATAATATTTTCAATGGTTTGAACAAGTGTGTGCGCCACTACTACACTCGGCTGTGACAGGTGGTATCAGGTTACAGCCTGACTGATAGCAACATAGATGGAATTATGCCAACCTCACCTGACATAAAAAAAACCCCAAAAAGTAATACAATACACTCACTAAAATATGTTTTTAGTGCTTTTATTCTTGACCTTCAATTTATTACTTTGAAGAAACGGGTGCGGTTGTTGAAAACCATATCTACCAGAGGGTGCGCTTGATTAAGGGAGTGCGTTTATTAACTTTTGGGGGTTCCAAAAGGTCCACTTAGTCGAGGGGTGCGCTTATTCCAGTAGGGGGCGGTAAATCGAATAATTATGGTAACTAATGAAATAGAAGATACACTGGCGTAGGCATCACTGTTATCTGTTACACAGTGATATCTAAATGGTTTATCACAAGAAGAGAGAGAGAGAGCAGGTATTTTCATCAGAGCCGGCTTTACATTAATGATTTCCAAGCCTCCACAACTACTTATGTTTTTACTTACTTATTTTTTCCGCTCGTGCATATTGTTGTTGTGACATATTTTTTAGATGACCCAAGTTGATGTCTCCAATTCCTGAGTAAGATATCCGAGTTCTTATCAATCCTTGGTCCCTTATCGCTTCCTCGGTCCAAAAGGAAATTTCCATTAACATGAAGGGCTGAAAGTTGTCTTTGGGTTAGTAGTAATGCAGAGGTTTTTCTGCATGTCATACTTGTAAACTGGGCAATCCTTTTCAAACTCTTTCCTGCAATTGACATGGCCATTTTGGTATCTTGCCATTGACTTATGTTAGTGGTTAATTTTCATTGTCTGCTAAGTAACTTTTGATTGTTGAAAATGACAATGTTACACCAAATTGACAAACGATCTTCACACTTCAGCTGCGTTAAAAAGTCTGACTTGATACAACACCATTGGGAGGCCTAGAGTCGAACAAGAGGTCAGAAAAGCGAATCGAGGTTAATTTTGTTGGTACTCATCATCACGCATTTTCTCTTTTGTCGACATTGCGTTAAAACCAATATGTATTGGATTTTATTTAGACATTCCTCTGAAGAGTTTTGGCGCGTCACCGACCAATACATTCCTACTTACCTGACAAGGAATGAAAGTGTTCCTGCGGCCATCATTGGCACTGCATGCTATCAACAGCTTGGACCAGAAAGTTTAAAATGAGATACTGAGATCCATCATTGTATTGAAATACCCAGAGGAGCTTTTACTGAATTGAACAGAGGTTTAACATAAAAGAAAATCGGATAGTGAGTAGAAAAGGCGTGTGACCTTTGAGCTGGAGAAGCCTCATTTAAGCTAGCAGTGACGTTGGTTCTATTTTGCTCGGTAGATGAGGGTATATACTGTCTTTGGACCTTCAGTTCTCCCACTGAGAAGGTCCTGGGAAGTTTAAAGAGTCAGACTGACGATAGAAATTTGACCCTGAAGAAACATCTGTATTAAAACGAAGGTAACGCCAATTAGATGAGTTTTGATTAAACTTAGATGATCGCCAATTGCTTGAATTTTGTGTTGCACTAGAAGAAGGCCCCGACTGGTGGGCTCTGCAATGTTTGCTTGGATGCCCCACCCTTAAACAAATCGACCAGTTAAATCACTAACCAATTGAGTATAATTATTTTTTGAAGAATCGGGGAGAGTCAAATAAAATGCCAGAGCTAGGTCTTCCAGTAGGAGAGACAGAGCCCCCAAACGTTTGTTGGTAGACCAGTTGAAAAACTGCCTGCATTTTTCAAACTTTCGCAGCCACTCCTGGAAATCCTCGTGACTAAGGCTATGAAAGTTGGTGGGCTTGAATAGATTTGCCGAAGAACTGTCTATCGCCATCTGCATTGCTGTCATCCTATCAGCAAGCTCCGAAAATGAACGCTGTTCTTCCAAAACGAATGAAAATGTTGTTTTGATCCTCACAGTGGCCACCAATGTAAAATTGCTGTATTTTACAAAATGTGTGAGTTCGTGCAAACAGGCTAAGAGAAGGTAGGAAAACTCCAATAACTGCACTAGAAGTAATCTTCGAACTTGGAAACTATAATTTACGTCTTTCCTCTAAATAACTTTCAGAACTTTCGTCTGCCGACTTCATCAACTTTCATCTAACTTCTTCTTCGGCTAAAGGCTAGAGTCAGACTGAAAAAACATAACTAGAGGCGTGCCAAAATTCAACTATAAAAGTTCAAAATTCAGAGTTATGTAACTTATCAAAATGGCATGCTCTAGGGTAAGCCTCTTTTACACCTACCAGTAGTACCTCGACTATAGGAGCTAGTGGAGCTCAGCCTTAACAAGAATTTGTGGAATGCTATTTTTTCAAATATTGCTTCTGAAAAATAATTTACTGATACTCGGGAAAATACTTTAACCATGAATGTTCTTCGCCATCACAAAAAGACCATAGTAAAGTGGTATTTCTTTCACAACCATAGTCCGAATTGATACCAGGCATTATTCTTCAGTCAGGCTGACGCATCACACACAGAAATAATTCCTGTCTGGACCTGAATGTTTCAAGCCTCATGTTACGATTTGATTTAACCAATAAAAATTGTGTCTATTAATCCAGGGTTTTTGTTGTGATTCAATCAGGCTACTGAATATAAGCCTTGGCTGAGGCCACAGAAATAGGAAGCCTCTTATTTCTACCATTTGGGCTGCTTGCAGTCACACCCATCTATTGCACTGCAGTGCTACTGTGATAGCACATGTTCGGGAGGGTGACCCCCAGCATTGATTCAATCAGCTTGTCGAATATAATACTTGGTTGGGGCTGCTATCAGTCAGTCCCAAGCATTGAACTGAATAGCTATTGATAATTTTCAATGTGATTTCACACTGGCACAAATATTGAAGGGTGATTCCGCCAGCCTTTCCGAAAGCGCCTGCGACCTGGGACAGTTTCCTGTACGCCACTCAAACTCTAAACCACGAACCAAAAGAGGGAATAGGAATGGCTGGAACAGTGGAAGAACCGTGGAGAGGCTGAACAGCAATGGATTGAGAGGGGCATTTTGCCTTAATGAAGAACTTGCCAGTGGAAGTACGGAAGACCATGGATCGCCTCCTAACAGAAAATGGAAGATGCGTGGCATCCCACAAGAAGTGGAACTTCACTACAACAGATGCCTGCAGCTGTGGGTTGATGCAAACAATGCCCCACCTTCTTAACCGAACCGTTTTAACAGGCTCCCAACCAGCTGACCTAGAGTTTCCCTTAGAGGAGGCTGTGGGTTGTGCACGGAGTAAGAGTCTAGCAGGACAACAATAAGAAGAATTCTGCCATTGAACAAAATAAACATTTCTGTGGCAATGATTCATCTTGATTTCTGTACATAGTTATTAAGGAGATAATTACCTAAAATTGACTTAAATTTATTCATGCCGTCCATAGCAGAAACTTTAATATAATTTATACTTGAAATTAACCGTTTGAATAATTTTTAAATATAACATATATTAATGTACTTGTTTATCTTTTGAAAAATCCAATCGCCGGGCTATCTGTTCAAGAAAAACCAATACGACAAAGCTGCATAGGAGATATAAAAAATTGTTCTTTCGGTGCTTCTGCTTGGACAGAAGACATGATTGCCATTACGTTGAGAAAAAAATCAATTATTGCTTTTCCTTGTATCTTGTTTGGTGGTGAATCATCTTTGACCTAGATGAGGTAGAATGATCGATCTCAAACATTTTTCAGAGCGCGTGAGAAAGTACGCATTATCATCAAACCATATCAATAATCAAGTGCAACTGGAAATGTTTGCTAAAGTTAACACAATTTCTTCAGTAAATGAAGGCCGTCGCCCAAATATACAAAGACATAATCGAGAAGTCGATAAAAATCGCACTGTTTTGAAAGAAAAGACCAACTGCCTGATATTTTGCGGAATGTAAAAAATTCACCTTCGTGGGCATTTCGACGTCCAAAGCCGGGTGTATTTTAGGTCTAGTTATATTACTATTAAGTCTAGATAGTCAACTTGTTGAAAATTTAGAAAATTTTACAGTATTTCAGCGAACTAGCCATTTTATTCAAAATGACCTTCTCGATCTATCTTTTGTTGAACGAAAGATAGATACAATCGAGGAGTAAACCGAAAATTTTTATTAGNCAATGCCCCACCTTCTTAACCGAACCGTTTTAACAGGCTCCCAACCAGCTGACCTAGAGTTTCCCTTAGAGGAGGCTGTGGGTTGTGCACGGAGTAAGAGTCTAGCAGGACAACAATAAGAAGAATTCTGCCATTGAACAAAATAAACATTTCTGTGGCAATGATTCATCTTGATTTCTGTACATAGTTATTAAGGAGATAATTACCTAAAATTGACTTAAATTTATTCATGCCGTCCATAGCAGAAACTTTAATATAATTTATACTTGAAATTAACCGTTTGAATAATTTTTAAATATAACATATATTAATGTACTTGTTTATCTTTTGAAAAATCCAATCGCCGGGCTATCTGTTCAAGAAAAACCAATACGACAAAGCTGCATAGGAGATATAAAAAATTGTTCTTTCGGTGCTTCTGCTTGGACAGAAGACATGATTGCCATTACGTTGAGAAAAAAATCAATTATTGCTTTTCCTTGTATCTTGTTTGGTGGTGAATCATCTTTGACCTAGATGAGGTAGAATGATCGATCTCAAACATTTTTCAGAGCGCGTGAGAAAGTACGCATTATCATCAAACCATATCAATAATCAAGTGCAACTGGAAATGTTTGCTAAAGTTAACACAATTTCTTCAGTAAATGAAGGCCGTCGCCTAAATATACAAAGACATAATCGAGAAGTCGATAAAAATCGCACTGTTTTGAAAGAAAAGACAAACTGCCTGATATTTTGCGGAATGTAAAAAATTCACCTTCGTGGGCATTTCGACGTCCAAAGCCGTCAGTAAATGAAGGCCGTCGCCTAAATATACAAAGACATAATCGAGAAGTCGATAAAAATCGCACTGTTTTGAAAGAAAAGACAAACTGCCTGATATTTTGCGGAATGTAAAAAATTCACCTTCGTGGGCATTTCGACGTCCAAAGCCGGGTGTATTTTAGGTCTAGTTATATTACTATTAAGTCTAGATAGTCAACTTGTTGAAAATTTAGAAAATTTTACAGTATTTCAGCGAACTAGCCATTTTATTCAAAATGACCTTCTCGATCTATCTTTTGTTGAACGAAAGATAGATACAATCGAGGAGTAAACCGAAAATTTTTATTAGTAAAGAACATTGGCACGGTGACAGAAAGAAGATTTGAATTTTTAAAAAGCTTTTACAGATTTTTAAAATTTAAACTAGCCTGTTTCAGTTGGTTTTCTATAAGATTGTAAGTTATTCAGAGCATTAAATCTAAATAGTGTTTTTAAAATGATAACTCTGCCCGTTGTTTATTCTTTAATGAGGTGAGACGCCTTTTCACTGCTCCATGTTTGGCAATTACAGTATTTTACCAATGCTGCTTCCAAAAACATGACGTCATTCTATAAAGCTTTTAGCCGAACCAACTAAAATTTCCAAGAGCCACCCGTCACTGGGTGCTGCAGATGAATGTTAAGGATACCATGGATAGAATAAGCCACTGGTGTTTAGTGTTTAGCCACTAGTGTCTACAAAAAGGACGATATACAAGATCAACTGTTAATGACATCAAACAAGAGAAACTTAGTATATTTTGGCCATGTGATCAACAGTGACAGCCTACTCTATTGAGTGCAGCCTTTTGTTCTCCACTTATTTACCTTTTCCATTTTCTTGGATCTCAGCACAAATCTGGACAAGGTAATATTATCAACATGGTATCCAAGGCCCACGGAATGAATTTCTTTTGTGGGGAGGGAGAAGGGCAAAAGTTAAATCACCATTGAAATTATTTTGTTAAACGACTTTGCAAAATACATTGGCTGATTGTTTCCCGCTTTTTTACAAAAACCTGAAAACGTTTTATGATTTTTAAGGCTCCAAAGGTTGTGAAAAGAAAACATGACTTCCAGATTTATTAACGGAAGTCTGAACGTCTAAAACAATCTAAAATTATAAGTACATTTCCTATGTTGGAGTAAATATACAACATCATTGAAGTTGACGATTTCCGTAACCTTGCACAGTGTGTGCAAAACGGTAGACTTTGTCGTTAAAAGAGAAACATCAAGGTCATCGATATATTTAGCAGTCAGGTTTGCTATCTCATCATCACACAATTGATTGTTAATCAATTGTGATATCAGCTGCTTAACATCAAGCAAAGGAGTGGTAGCTTGGCTGGTCGAGCCTGTCATTTATAGTCATGATAGTAGCGTCTAGAAAGTAACATGCACTGTAATGCTTATCCACTGTTGACGGATAAGGCGGTCTTCTCTTGCTTTTTTCAGAGCCAAAAATTTCCGTGTGATGAACATTTGAGTAACCGAGCTTGTGGTGTTTTCTTGGGAACAAAGAATCTCCTCAATCAAGCTTGTCTGGCCTTAGCTACACCAATTTGAAAAAAAGTTCGAAATCTCGATCTTTTCTCATGTCCTTCATAGTGTTCACAGTTACTTTAGCCAATAGATGGCCACTGATAGCAGGCATTCTCTCTTTTTATACTCGTTTTGGAAGATCATCAATCAACGAATACAACTTGTGACTTAATGTAAGTCCAAAGAAAAACGAAAATGAGCGCATTTGAGACAAGGCACCAATAATCCCAGACTTATGTCAGTATCAAGCCTTTCAGACAAACACAAATCCCAAAAAGTTTGTAGAGCTGAATATTTTTCAATTATTCAGATAAAATATGAAGCTCTTACTGCCCAGCGTGTAACAAAAAGTTTATTCAGCTTTATGTCCTTTCTTTCCCCTACCTGAACTTTCAAATAACCCTCCAAGTCCAAGATCTCATTAACTGAGCCCAGAATATTTTCTCGTTTGCGTATTTCACCAAAACGCAGCTTTCACCAACCGTCCCCATTGTATCAGACAAAACCTGACAACCTGATGTCAAGTCTTGAACGGATAAGCTCAGAGAGAGAGTGGCCATGACAACGTGTAATGATCTGCTCTCAATAATCATGTGAAGACAACTTAAATCGCAATAATATGTGCTAAACTGTGTGAACAACAGGATCACTTTTAATATTATTCCTTTTGTTAAATTCAAGAAAGTTTTCATGAATTTCTTACATGTCGGTCGCAGTTTGTGCTCAAAAGGTAAGCTAACTTTTGTTGCTTATGTCTGTCTGCACTCATCACCCATGACCGAGAAACAACGATATTGGGTGATTCACAGAGCACAACTTGAACCATGCTATTAAAAATTTTGTTTTTAATATCATTGGGAATCTACTTCTTTGTTGAATTTTTAGCGCATGCTCAACAGATGGATCTTTACAAAACACAGATGTTTTAGCAGTTGGGTGAAATTTCCAATGTTAGGGTTACCCTGTAAAGCAATTCCCTGTATGGTTAAGTAATACAAGTAACTAATGACATTAATTAAGGGACCGTAACGGTCTCCTACCAATCTGACTGAGTCCTCGGCTAACTTCTTTGATTTTTTTTTTATTATTATTAGACCCTGGCCTGTGCCAGCAGTCTTCTCAAAATAAATATATACATGTTAAAAGGTTAAAAAGGTTAAAAAAGGTTTTAAAAGGTTAAAAAAAGGTCAAAAAAAGAAATTAATTACATATGAATAATTGCAGCTAATTACCTAATTACATTTGTAATTCTATTAATAAAAATCAATTTACATGTCTAAATTTTAATTAAGAAGCTAATACATAAAATTGTAAAAATCTAAAAATTATAAACTAACTTTCCTTCCTGTATTTTGGCTATTTGTGACAACCAATTGTGACTTTGGAAGGCATCAAGATTTTTATTACTTTTATAAAGGGAGAAAATATTTCTTGCTTTTTGTTTTAATTTGTTGATCAAAATTCTTTTAGGTGAAACACATTTGTTGCTTGTTAACTTTATTCCTCGGCTTGCCCAAATGGACACAAGGCTTTCTTCATGTAAAATATTAATAAATTTGTCAGAAACAAATTGGTGGCTAGAGAAAGACCCTAGTACAGGGAAATTGCTAGGCAAAATAGTTTTCGTTCGGAGAAAAGTCAAGTGGGATACAAATTTCCAGATCTTTTTAACTTCTGTACAATGGACGAACAGGTGTTCAGCTGTTTCTTCTTTCTTTCCGCACAAAGTACAGAGTTTAGATTTGACTAATTTGGCTAAAAAGAGAGTTCGGTTTAGGGGGAGAGCTTCATGCAAAATTTTCCAATGTAGCGTTTTTGCTTGTCTATTGACAGCCGATTTTTTTAGGAATCTGAAAAATTTAGAAAGATTTATTTCAAAAAGATATTGAGACCAATTTTCATGAATTTCATGGGGGTTCTGCCTTTCTAGTAACAAGTGTAGGTAAATTTTCTTCGAAGTCAGTTTTGTTACATAAGTTGGTTGGTTATTGTTTTTTAATAGAATTTGGTTACTTCTTTCTTTCCTAATATTTGGAGTTTCATTTTTTACTTTTATTTGCCATTCATCTGGAAGTGCTTCCTTTATTTTGTTAAAGAAATAAATTGGCTTTTTTGATGAATCTCTTACCAATTCTTGGATTGCAGAATCTGGCAAGAAGCCAGGTATGACTTCATAGGTTAAATCTCGCACTGTAGTAACGAAATATGTTGACCATTTTTCGTTACTAAAAAGTGCACCTTTATTCCTGATTTTGGGGTTTTCAAATAAGGGTTCTTGCAGAATGCTTTCAATTGTATTGGAGTAAATTTGCTTTGGCCTGAAAGACCGTTCCCATTCTCTCAAAAGGGAAGAGAAAAAGCAGGACAATTGTTTAGCGTAATAGTCTTTAATGTTACAACGGAAAAGGTTAAAGCCCAGATTGGAGGTTTTATATTTGTTTAAAATATGAAGGGCTGTCTCTTTCCAGGGCCCATGTAAGTTGTGGTCGGTAAACTTTGCAACCCAGGATAAGAGGAGTGATTTTGACTTTAGCTCTAGGTCTGGGAAGCCCCAACCGCCCATATTTTGGGGTAGACTAATTTTCTTTTGATTTACACGCGCTTTTTTATTGGACCAAAAGAAACTTTTGAACAATCGCGTGCATTCTTTTATAACGTTTGGTGGTATTGGAAAGATGGAACCAACATACCAAAGAGTTGATGCAGCCAAAGAGTTAAGGACTGTTGCCTTGCCTTGCAGTGATAAGTCTCGACGAGACCACATGTTAAGGAGGTTGGTAATTTTGTAAATAATAGGGGTCCAGTTCTCATTGTTGGTATAAGGACCAAGAAATATTCCAAGTATTTTCATGCAATTATTGCTCCATTTAAGGTTCAGAGGTGAGTCTGTTCTAAGTTTATTTGCCCCTAGGAATAGTCCTTGGGATTTTTTCGTATTGATTTTTGCCCCAGTTGCTTTTTGATAAATTGAAAGCGACTGCCACGCATATGGCAGTGATTGGGAAAATATTGTTAAGGTAGTATCATCAGCGTATTGGGATAACTTAATTTCTGTGCCATTTGCCCTTATTCCTTTAATTTGGGGATTGTTGTTGATTAAGAGAGCTAAAGGCTCAGCTACTATGGTGTAGAGGAGTGGTGATAAAGGGCAGCCTTGACGTAGACCTCTCTCTAAAAGGAAAGGGGTTGACAAGTAGCCATTTACCACCACTTGACTTTTTGTGCAAGCATAGACAATGCTGATCCACGATCGATAGTTTGGACCAAAGCCAAACTTTTCTAGGCATTTATCTAAGTATTTCCTATTGACCCTATCAAAAGCCTTCATTTGGTCTATCGATAGTAAACAGGTTGGTAGATTTTCTAGCTCTGAGATGTCAATTAAATCTCGAAGTAATGAAAGACTGTGGAATATTGTTCTTCCGTTGACAGAGCACGTTTGGCTGTCAGAGATAATACTTGGCAGTGTAATTTTTAGTCGATTTGCTAAACATTTAGTTATTATTTTATAATCTACATTTAGGAGACTTATAGGTCTCCAATTTGTTAAGTCTTCTCTCTCTCTCCTGCTGTAAAAAGAGAGGAGATGATTGCAAGTTGTTGAGACTGAGTAAGTGATTTGAATTCAAAAACTTGTTGAATTACTTCTAAAAAATCACTTGACAAAATGCTCCAAAAGGATTTGCAAACTTCTTTGATGAATGCGAGGTATGTTTGAATGTTGAGGTTTGTGAAGATTAACAGCGATAGTGCTCACATCCCTTTTTATCTTCAATTGTGGTCTGGGGGCAACAAATGAAGGTACGCTGAGAAGCATTTCGACTCGAACCCTTCTCAATTCAACCTTTCTGATGGCTGATCCATTGTTGACCTGAGTTCGCTTTTCGACTATTTGCTTTGATCAATTCCTAATTATCGCACTTCTCCGGTGGACCCAAATTAGAGACAGCCTTGCCCATCAACCTTTTACGGGATGTTTCGTCCTCATTCTCGAGTTTACGTTTCCTCTCATTACGTAGCTATTTCTCTCTGGCTGCGTTTTGAATCACTTCTTTTAACTTTTTCTTCTGTCAGCTCAGTGGCACTTTCCTCGTTAATATTTATTTACGATCACTTTCAGATGCTTGCCTCATTGTCAAGAAAGTGACATCACTATTTCATTTTCAATGTTAATTAATTTTTAACTTGTCATGTTTTGGGGTTAGTTTCGGGTTAAGAGCTGTATCGGCCGGCGTCGTGATTTGTTGTGACAGAGAAGAAGAATGACCTGTGTCAGTCAACGATGGCAACGACGTATTACCTGAGATTTAATTTTGATTTTTTGTTTTATCTTCTTTTTTTTGAGATTTAAATTGACTCAGGAGGTGGACTCCAGCAATTGATGGGCTCATAATATAGGTTAGACACCAAATCAGTAAAAATGAACATGGAAAGAAAATAATGCATATCAATATCATTATGGTAGATTTTATATCCACATTTTCAGTCTGCAGCTAGTACGATAGTTAGTGACTGTACACTCATCATAGGAAGAAGCTACACATGGATGCACACTCAAACACATACATACACACACAGACACTTATAAAAATTATAGAACACCCCACCACCCACCACCACCCTCAACATCAGGTATTCATCATCTTTGTGATAAAAGAAACAAAAATATTACATTAATTTATTTTTCCGCGTTACGTAACGAAGTGTCTTTGACACCCCCAGCCCCTGACGCTTTCCTAATGGCTTGTCACGACAAAAGCAGCCACCCAAACTCACAACCGTTACGTACTATTTGAATAATCCTTAAGAGTTTTATCTCTGTTGGCTTTCTTTCCCATGGGCTTTTATTAGTTAACTTGGCTATGTCCGGGCAGAAACCAACAACATGTTCCATATCAATGTCTTTCCCAAAAATATTATACAGGAAACAGGTACCCAAAAGAAAACAATCATTTCAGCATACCAGGTTTTCATAGTCACTCAACAGAAAATTCCTCGAAAGATATCTAATGAGCTAGATCCTTTTAAAAATAAGTCAAAGGATATCCACGAAAGGGTGTGCTACGTCGCCTTAATACAATTTTAATGCATGCCATAGACGAAAAAAGGCATTCAACTCTTGCTAATACCTAGCCGCATATTAGGGTGGCTTCACAGTCCATTATTAATAACAGAGCAGCTGATGCATAGTTATGCATCCGCTGCTCTGTTATTGGTAAATATCTCAAATACCCTTGGTTTCTTTGGCTTTTCAATATTCAAGAATTAAATTTTTAAAACTCTGAATTCACTTTTTGAATTTCTCGTGTCGACATTCTTAGTCACTATGTTAAATATAAAACTGAGGAATCATAAATATGCATTAAAACACCGCCGCTAACGCTGCTGCCTCACAAACCTGACAAGATTTTTTAAATAAAGACTTGTTATAGATTCCCATCGCTAAAATCTGGGCTATAATGATTGTCAACAAGAAAAAGTTCTCTAACAGTTGAGTAAATAAGGGGCAAACGTGATGAGTCAATACTTGTACTTGCCCCATTCAACAATTAACAAACCCTCAACATCCTCTAATAAGTTGTGTTCGGGTCAACGACACTGCGCTTTACTGGCCTGCCCAACCTATGTCTAAAAGTCTTTTCAGTTTAAAGCTCTCATAATTTTCTATAACATCTTTCAATGTAAAGCAGTCATACAAACTTTTAACAAGTGAATAATGGTCACCAGCCTCTTCTACACCGTCTATTATTCCATTAACAAGAAGATGTAGTTTGTAACAGTAGCAATATATGTATAAACTTAAATGACCACACTTTTCCGAAAGGAATTTCAGCAACCTGCCTTTCTTTCCACTCATTACACTTACCCCATAAAAGTGTTGGAAAACAATGCTTTCACAGCCAAGGCCATGACCTTCTAAAGATGTTCCCAATATATCACGCAATGCTTTTTTAGGTCGGTCTTCTTTTGCTTCAACCATATCACTCATTAGTTCTGCAGTCTTACTTTTTTGATTGATAGAACGCACAACAATCCCTTCTATTTTGTGCAGAGACCTGTCACTAATTTCTTCTTGTATAACTGTAAAATGGTTAAGCTTTTTTTACAGATTTACTAATTTTTTATTTAAAATATGTTGCAAAACTTCATTGACCTCGTTTTGGATACGTGACGAGGTATATTTTGCATTTTCTGGAATTTTTTCGGCGATATTCTTCAGCTCTGGTTGAATAGCCAGATCCTTAAAAGTTTCAGGGTGTACAGTACAACCACAAATTTCTGAGCTAAATCAGAGTTTTCTTTATCTCTACGGAAGGGCAATCTACTAACGACAAGATATCAGATGGTATAACAAATTGTTTCCAATCCAATTCTTTGTTCAGGTATTCTTGTAACACCAAAGTATTTTCAGATAAAACAGTGATTTCCCTTCCTTTGTACTCCTACCAAAGCTTTATTACATTTGCATGAGATTTTGAGAAGACATGCTTTAAAATCCTTTAGGTTTTGCCTCAGCTTCTGAAGAGGACTTCAAGTTTCGAAAACGTAGACATCCATGTGCCTCTTTGATGTATCCTAGCCATTCTTTTTTGAAATTGTTTAAAACAGAAAGAGTGCTCTGTTTTCCCAAAAGCAGTTTTCAGGTACTCACTAAGGATCTTGCAATTTGATTTATCCTTTGTAATTATCTTTCAGATTCAGATGGCTGCTACTTTCAGGATCAACATGTTCTTTCTTCTCGGTAGGTGAAAGTGAAGGTTCCTTGCAGGCTTTTTATGGTGATAAATTTTGTTTTGCTTGGCTGGGTCTCGCTTTTCCAAAATATTTCAGTAGACTCATTATTCAAAATTGATTAAATCATAATGGGCCCAAGCTGTAGATCTTCCTAGGTCCATAACTTATGGCCAAGTCAATAGCTTATATATCTTTTTCAAAAAGCGAGTTTTTAATCTCCAAGTCAATAACCCTGCACAGGAAGGGGGGCGAAATTCATGTCAGTTTTTACATTTGGGGGCGTTGCCCCCAAAATCCCTACAGCTATGCCCCAGGTTCAACGTCTAGTGCAGCAAATGTGAGTGAAATAATTGTAGAAAGTGATTCTCCATGAAAACAAATTCCTGATCTTCCATTGTACGTATCATCAACGTTTACGTTTTCGAAAAGAACTTCTTGAGAGAGATCAAGACCTTGCTAGCCTTCTTGATTTAAAGATTTCCCTTGGCTGCATTATGATCAAAGATTAGTAAAGACAATTTCTTTGAGAAAATCCCATTCATTTTGAAGCGAACGACATCTGCTTTCAGTAGGCCAGTAATCAAGTTACGAAATCTTAGGGAAGCTGATTCTCGCTTGGTAGCTGCGACCTCAATTGAAAGAGCTAGGAGCTTTACAGTAGGTGTCTAAAGCTCAGTACGCTATTTATAACCATAATTCGCATATGTTATTGGTATTAATGAGACCAGCTATCAGAATTCTTGGATTAATGACATTTGTAGGTCAAAATGTTTTAGAGATTGACAAAAAAATTTGGACTAGCTTAGCCTCTAATAGACTCCAGTGGCTATGGGCTTGGCTTCCATATACTCAGCCTGTTGCAGCTTAGTCATACTGTGGAGAGACGAGGCAAGTAGTGACGTTTGTAAATAACTATCTTACCTTAGACGTTTTTTCCCTATAAAACCCCCTACGTTTATGTTCCTTTACAAAAATCACTAATTTAAATGTTGTAGAAGGCAAACCATTGCATTAACAGTTTTAGAATTTCTCTTTATCTCCAATGCCACAATTCCTTTCTAGACGTGACGAAGTTCTGTGTTTCTACTGCTTTGTGCAAAAGCGAAACGAAAATTTGACATCAAATTCTTGCAGAGTTTAGAAGTTGGGCTAAAATTACGTTCTTTGCTCTATTTTCCCTTTAATTCCGTTAATGAATGAAACAGCTGTGACTTAATTTTAAACGTTTTTGAGCCACCCACAGATTGCTTTTAATTTTATGGGAAATTCCGGTTCTCTCTGCTTATTAAATGTGTTTTTTTATGGAAAACGTGCAGCCCAGCTCCTTGCTTTGTATCTCGCCCCTTGCTTCACACTGACTGTGTTTTTTCGAGTGTCAAATAAAACCTTTTAAAAATGTATTAAAGACATTTGAACATGGATTTTTGTCGAGATATCTGCGATGGAAAATGGTAACACTTCATTGAAAATTGTAAGGTTTGATTTGCTCTGAATGTCTTAAGACAATATCACTGTTAAAAAAAATAGGAAACTGGTAAGACTAAAAAGATGTAAACTATTTATAAAGCTTTATACACATTGAGTATCGTAGTTTGTGTGATTTTTGATTCTCTGTGTTTCGCTTTGATAAAATCCTTGTTAGCTGTGCATTATTTAGGTGATCTTAGTTGGTCGTTGTGCACTGAGATTTCGTTTTATGATGTATAAGGATATTCCTGTGTATCTTTTTTCATAAGTCATCAGGTCACGGAGCTGCTGTTACACTGGAAGTCATCGTGCTTCCGCTCGGATGTGTACTGAAATTAATGAGTGACCTATTAAGGACATCAAAGGTAGAGGCAAGGCGTTATCTACTTCAAATCATATGATATGTTTAATTTCTTGGGAGACAAGAAATTGCCTTTTAGGGACATGAAGGCGACAAGATAAGCTTTACGCAACTTCTTAAGCTTCGTGACAAAAACCACTAAATAATTAACGTAGACCCGGGTAAAGTATCCCATGTATAGTGGAGGCATAGACTTCGACATACTTGTAGACGAACTACTTCTTCTCAAGACGATCTTCAGGAATCGCGAACATACTGCTTATTTTAAAGACATCTTGGGAGTTTTGATAGAAACCACGGAAGGAAAGCTGCTTTCGGTTCTAAGTGTGGCTTTGCTTGCAAGGGTTATACGTGCGAATGCTACAACTACTGCAACACCGAAACGGTCCAATTCAATAACGCGCAGGCTTAAGCCATGGCTTTTAACTAGCATGTCACAGAAGTGATTCAATGCTCTCTTAATTCTAATTTCTAGGAAAGAATTGACGGACCAGACTGACCTTCAAAGGACACGAGTTACCTTTACGGTCATGCATCCAAACCGTAAAGAAATATTAGAAACGTTTGTGAAATTGGATTTCAATGGCTGGCCAATTGGCTAGAGAAACAGGACGTTGATGGCTGATCATTTTCTACTTATGCGAGAAACCCTTATTTTGTTCTGTTGCAATGCTTAACCTGCCTGTGCCCAAGGTGGAAGAACATGGAAATATTTCTTCAAGTTGTAGCTTCTGTCACCAAATATAAGGATCCAATGT
>RDPX01000109.1:1238115-1307011 GCA_003991215.1 Morbakka virulenta | reverse complement strand
TGGAAGAAAGGAAACGTCATCAAGCTGCCAAAGAAGGGTAACCTCAGGAACTGTAACAACTATCGGGGTATCGTGCTCCTCTCAGTGCCAGGGAATGTTTTCAACAGAGTCTTATTAGTGAGAATGAAAAAGGCGCTAGATGCTAAGCTCCGAGATCAACAAGCAGACTATCGTGAGAATAGATCTTGTGTGGACCAGATCCTAGTCTACGTATCATAGTAGAACAGTCACTAGAATGGAATTCACCTCTGTACATAAACTTCGTAGACTACGAGAAGGCGTTCGACAGTGTAGCTAAGATAGGGCTCAACATCAACAAGAAGAAAACTGAATTAGTAAAGATCAACAACGGCAACAACACCCCAGTCATAATAGCAGGAGAGCCCATACGGGAAGTGGAGTCCTTTGTATACTTAGGAAGCATAGTGGCCCAACGTGGAGGCACAGACCAGGATGCCACTCCCAGAGTCGGCAAGGCAAGGAAGGCCTTTATCATGCTAAAAAACATATGGTCTTCAAAAGAAATTAGCACGAAAACCAAGATCCGCATCTTCAATTCGACCGTGAAGTCGGTTCTACTATATGGCTGCGAGACATGGCGCACAACAAAGGCAATTCTGCAGAAGATACAGACATTTCTCAACACATGTCTGAGCAGAATATACAAAATACGCTGGAGGGATAAAATCAGGAATGAAGACTTATGGGAAAGAGCAGGACAAGAAACAGTAGTCAGGCAAACCCTTAAAAGAAAGTGGGGCTGGATAGGGCACACCTTGAGAAAACCATCATCCAGCATCACACTACAGGTTTTAACCTGGAACCCACAAAGAAAAAGGAAGGGAGGGTGAGCAGCTGGAGGCGAGATATCGAGGCAGAGACGGCAGGGAACAAACTTGAGTGAAGTAGCAAGAGAAGCCCAAAACAGAGTGCGGTGGCGACTTTTAGTCGATGGCCTATGCTCATCCGTGAGCTATGGGGTTAAGTAAGTAAGTAAGTATAATTAATAAAAGAAGTACTGGCTTGGAAACGCGGTCAATTGTAAAATACCTTAATGTTCCGAAACATTTGGACTACATAATCATAACAGGTCCAAGAAAGTAGCTAAGATGACGAACTGACAAGGAAAAACTTACCATGACTTTTAAAGGATGTCATGCAAATTGGGAAAATAAATCTCAAATGTATGATAATATTTCAATCTTTCGGATTACCGGTCATTCTAATAAAGTCTATACAGACCGGAAAAGAAATTTTCTTATCATAATAAAGAAACGTAGAAAAGTAAACCGTAATATTTTAGTCGCTTCCTTGTGATGCAAGAAACTCGCAAGTGAGCTCGACAAAAATAACATTAAGTAGCATTTAAAACGTTATATAATACTAGGTTGCATTTTTCGGTTTTCGTGATTTCCCATGGGACAAAGAGATTATAGAGATTGCACAACATTAAGTGAAACATGTAGTCAAATGATGCATCAAGAACCCAATTAAAAATGTTCAAATTTTGCAGTAATCGAGGTACAATGGAAAAAAAGTATGTACTATCTTGCCTCCCAATTTATTCACACACGAATTCTTGGACAATGCATGTTAACACATGGTCAAAAAATGAAAAAAGGTCATTAAGTCGTGGTTGTAAATGCTGCCTTCAGTGACTTTATTTAAATTATCAAGTTCACAAATAAACACCAAACTTCATTTCCAACAAACTGAACGCAAAGATCAACTTGCGTCAATTTTTATGACTTACCTTGGAGGTTCGTTGTTCTTGTAACTGAGCATTCTTGGTTTTCAGCATAAAACCAAGCTCCTGTTGGTCACAGTCTCTGTCTCTATACCAGTACACATTTTATTAGCTAAATCTAATAAAAAATAACTAATATTAGCTTTATTAGTTAAATCTACGGGCACATTAGACAAAAGGAATGCCCGTTTGAAAACACAGCTTACTCGATAGTAATAAATAATTTCCTTAGAGTGACTGTGAATTCCATGTCTTTATATCCGGCATCAACATGAGTATTAAAAAGTCAGTTGAAGTGAAACTGAGTGATGCATACATGGGCATGGTATAGGGAGCTCTAAACATACCATTGAGTAACCAACTCAAAGCCCACAACTCTAGAACTTAGAAACGCTGTAAACGATTTCGATGCTGCATGAGTCAGGCCTACTCCTCCTTAGTTTGTCGGAAAGCTACAACACGTTCTTGTAAAGGGTGGGTCGGTAAGCCCTTTTCAGGAAGACAGAAGTTAGCGGTTTTCGGTTAACTTTAGGCTTGTTAGTGTAGATTGTGAGAAGTTCAGCGATATGGTTTGATCTATGCATGACCAGGCTGTTTTAAAATAGAGACCTTGTCACGACAGGAAAGAAAAATCTTGGTCTAAATTTTCAATCCAGAGTTAAACTTGGTGATTACCTGGTCGATGTTATGCTGGGCATCAGAAAAACGGCCAGTGATATTTTTAATGTTACTGTGAACTGAACTAACTTTATGATAAAGTAATGACTTGCCTTCTTTGCAGAGCTTTATCCGTAAACAAGCGCCACACCATTAATAAGGCTAAGCCTGGCGCCATTTGCTTTGGACTGAATCAAAGCATTGCAGTATGTCATGGCTTGAATTACTTTACTAATGCCGAACGTTTTGACATCATCTGCATATTATAAGATCCAATATCTATAAAATAGATATTTTCAACCTTTATAAGTGCGAGAACTTACACATTGAGGTTCCTGGGGTTTCTCCAATGAACCAATGTAGTAGTGGCAAGATTGAGCATCTTTGTCTGACTTCTGTCAACGAGGAGAACGTTTAAAAATTATGGTCAATGTTTTTTATTACTGTAGTAATATCAAAGTTTATAAACGTCACGTGAGGGCGGGTCAATAAAACAAGATTTATTTAAGCCACAGCTTTATCTGGGAAGGACCAGTTTACACGATCAAAGCCTCCTTTTTGGTCTAGGTTTGTGAGGATGCTGTAAATACTTTAGATGCAATAGAATTATGGCTAGCCAATTCTGAAGTCTTAGAGTTTTGAGGAAAACGAAAACAATGGAGGTACCTCTTTGGTACCATTCTTCAAGGGCTACACTGATCCATGCTTGTAGTACCTGTCAGAATCCAGTCTTTTATCATGTTAGACTAGTTTGGGAAAAAGCTAGAAGAAGGTAAATTTGAAATCAAATACACCTGCTGCCTTGCAGGCCAAAGCTCTTTAAATAAAGACTGGGAACCCTAATTCCCAATAGGCAGATTGACAAAAAAAAATCCAATCATAAGAATACTACCACACAGAAAAATATGAATCTCAGATCAATAAGAAATGGCGATAAGGCTAGGACGGGGTCTTCCAAAGAAGGGGAACAACTAAAATTCCCACATTCCTGATCCTCCAAGGAATCGACTAGGGATACAGCACAGATCTTGCCTATGGCTAAAGAAGTTAAAGGAATCCTGGAGATTAGGCACGTGGAGTACCAGGAGTATAAATGGTAGAAGATGACGAGTACAAGTAACAGTTAGAAAAAGCCGGACGTCTTGTATACGTAAGGAACAAAACCGAATAGTAAGACTACTAGGGAAACGAAGGAGATGTATTTAGACTCTGTTACACATGAGTCAAACTCTTCAGTCCGAAGATAGCGATACATGAAAAAGTGTGGAATGTCATCTCCACATATCCAGCATATACTGAATGTGACCAAGGAGGAAAATAACTGTTTTGGAGAAACCTGGATGAAGTAGTAATGACAATTCCTAGTCTAGAAAAAATACTACCAGACGAAGGCTTAAATGGACATGAAAGAAGGGAGTCTTAATAAATATAGGAAAATGAAAGGCTAATATATCAAATAAGGAACGTAAAANGGGATGCATCTACGAAGACATGAGTTGCAGGGTCGTACATGCAGGACAGCTATCAGCCAGCTTCGAGGTAAAGACAGGAATCAGGCAAGGTTGCATGCTGTCGCCATTCCTCTTCCTGCTAGTCATCGACTGGATAATGAAGACCACAACAACAGGAAAGAAAAACGGGATACAGTGGACACCCTGGACCCAGTTAGAAGACCTTGACTTTGCTGGCGATCTGGCGCTCCTGTCACACAACCGAAAACAAATGCAGGACAAGACCACCTGCCTTGAGACCACATCAGCTAAGATAGGGCTCAACATCAACAAGAAGAAAACTGAATTAGTAAAGATCAACACCGGCAACAACACCCCAGTCACAATAGCAGGAGAGCCCATACGGGAGGTGGAGTCCTTTATATACTTAGGAAGCATAGTGGACCAACGTGGAGGCAGATCCCAGGATGCCACTCCCAGAGTCGGCAAGGCAAGGAAGGCCTTTATCATGCTGAAAAACATATGGTCTTCAAAAGAAATTAGCACGAAAACCAGGATCCGCATCTTCAATTCGAACATGAAGTCGGTTCTACTATATGGCTGCGAGACATGGCGCACAACAAAGGCAATTCTACAGAAGATACAGACATTTCTCAACACATGTCTGAGCAGAATATACAAAATACGCTGGAGGGATAAAATCAGGAATGAAGACTTATGGGAAAGAGCAGGACAAGAAACAGTAGTCAGGCAAATCCTTAAAAGAAAGTGGGGCTGGATAGGGCACACCTTGAGAAAACCATCATCCAGCATCACACTACAGGTTTTAACCTGGAACCCACAAGAAAAAGGAAGAGAGGGTGACCAGGTGGAGGCGAGATATCGAGGCAGAACTGAGACGGCAGGGAACAAACTGGAGTGAAGTAGCAAGAAAGGCCCAAAACAGAGTGCGGTGGCGAACTTTCGTCGATGGCCTATGCTCATCCGTGGGCTATGGGCTTAAGTAAGTAAGTATAATTAATAAAAGAAGTACTGGCTTGGAAACGCGGTCAATTGTAAATTATCTTAATGTTCCGAAACATTTGGACTACATAACAGGTCCAAGAAAGTAGCTAAGATGACGAACTGACAAGGAAAAACTTACCATGACTTTCAAAGGATGTCATGCAAATTGGGAAAATAAATTTCAAATGTATGATAATATTTCAATCTTTCGGATTACCGGTCATTCTAATAAAGTCTATACATACCGGAAAAGAAATTTTCTCATCATAATAAAGAAACGTAGAAAAGTAAACCGTAATATTTCAGTCGCTTCCTTGTGACGCAAGAAACTCACAAGTGAGCTCGACAAAAATAACATTTAGTAGCATTTAAAACGTTATATAATACTAGGTTGCATTTTTCGGTTTTCGTGATTTCCCATGGGACAAAGAGATTATAGAGATTACACAACATTAAGTGAAACATGTAGTCAAATGATGTATCAAGAACCCAATTAAAAATGTACAAATTTTGCAGTAATCGAGGTACAATGAAAAAAAAGTATGTACTATCTTGCCTTCCAATTTATTCACACACGAATTCTTGGGCAATGCATGTTAACACATGGTCAAAAAATGAAAAAAGGTCATTAAGTCGTGGTTGTAAATGTAGCCTTCAGTGACTTTATTTAAATTATCAAGTTCACAAATAAACACCAAACTTCATTTCCAACAAATTGAACACAAAGATCAACTTGCGTCAATTTTTATGACTTACCTTGGAGGTTCGTTGTTCTTGTAACTGAACATTCTTGGTTTTCAGCATAAAACCAAGCTCCTGTTGGTCACAGTCTCTGTCGCTATACCAGTACACATTTTATTAGCTATGATTAAATCTACGGGCACATTAGACAAAAGGAATGCCCGTTTGAAAACACAGCTTACTCGATAGTAATAAATAATTTCCTTAGAGTGACTGTGAATTCTATGTCTTTATATCCGGCATTAACATGAGTATTAAAAAGTCAGTTGAAGTGAAACTGAGTGATGCATACATGGGCATGGTATAGGGAGCTCTAAACATACCATTGAGTAACCAACTCAAAACCCACAACTCTAGAACTTAGAAACGCTGTAAACGATTCCGATGCTGCATGAATCAGGCCTACTCTTCCTTAGTTTGTCGGAAAGCTACAACACGTTCTTGTAAAGGGTGGGTCGGTAAGCCCTTTTCAGGAAGACAGAAGTTAGCGGTTTTCGGTTAACTTAAGGCTTGTTAGTGTAGATTATGAGAATTTCAGCGATATGGTTTGATCTATGCATGACCAGGCTGTTTTAAAATAGAGACCTTGTCACGACAGGAAAGAAAAATCTTGGTCTAAATTTTCAATCCAGAGTTAAACTTGGTGATTACCTGGTCGATGTTATGCTGGGCATCAGAAAAACGGCCAGTGATATTTTTAATGTTACTGTGAACTGAACTAACTTTATGATAAAGTAATGACTTGCCTTCTTTGCAGAGCTTTATCTGTAAACAAGCGCCACACCATTAATAAGGCTAAGCCTGGCGCCATTTGCNAGTAGCATTTAAAACGTTATATAATACTAGGTTGCATTTTTCGGTTTTCGTGATTTCCCATGGGACAAAGAGATTATAGAGATTACACAACATTAAGTGAAACATGTAGTCAAATGATGTATCAAGAACCCAATTAAAAATGTACAAATTTTGCAGTAATCGAGGTACAATGAAAAAAAAGTATGTACTATCTTGCCTTCCAATTTATTCACACACGAATTCTTGGGCAATGCATGTTAACACATGGTCAAAAAATGAAAAAAGGTCATTAAGTCGTGGTTGTAAATGTAGCCTTCAGTGACTTTATTTAAATTATCAAGTTCACAAATAAACACCAAACTTCATTTCCAACAAATTGAACACAAAGATCAACTTGCGTCAATTTTTATGACTTACCTTGGAGGTTCGTTGTTCTTGTAACTGAACATTCTTGGTTTTCAGCATAAAACCAAGCTCCTGTTGGTCACAGTCTCTGTCTCTATACCAGTACACATTTTATTAGCTAAATCTAATAAAAAATAACTAATATTAGCTTTATTAGTTAAATCTACGGGCACATTAGACAAAAGGAATGCCCGTTTGAAAACACAGCTTACTCGATAGTAATAAATAATTTCCTTAGAGTGACTGTGAATTCCATGTCTTTATATCCGGCATCAACATGAGTATTAAAAAGTCAGTTGAAGTGAAACTGAGTGATGCATACATGGGCATGGTATAGGGAGCTCTAAACCTACCATTGAGTAACCAACTCAAAACCCACAACTCTAGAACTTAGAAACGCTGTAAACGATTCCGATGCTGCATGAATCAGGCCTACTCTTCCTTAGTTTGTCGGAAAGCTACAACACGTTCTTGTAAAGGGTGGGTCGGTAAGCCCTTTTCAGGAAGACAGAAGTTAGCGGTTTTCGGTTAACTTAAGGCTTGTTAGTGTAGATTATGAGAATTTCAGCGATATGGTTTGATCTATGCATGACCAGGCTGTTTTAAAATAGAGACCTTGTCACGACAGGAAAGAAAAATCTTGGTCTAAATTTTCAATCCAGAGTTAAACTTGGTGATTACCTGGTCGATGTTATGCTGGGCATCAGAAAAACGGCCAGTGATATTTTTAATGTTACTGTGAACTGAACTAACTTTATGATAAAGTAATGACTTGCCTTCTTTGCAGAGCTTTATCCGTAAACAAGCGCCACACCATTAATAAGGCTAAGCCTGGCGCCATTTGCTTTGGACTGAATCAAAGCATTGCAGTATGTCATGGCTTGAATTACTTTACTAATGCCGAACGTTTTGACATCATCTGCATATTATAAGATCCAATATCTATAAAATAGATATTTTCAACCTTTATAAGTGCGAGAACTTACACATTGAGGTTCCTGGGGTTTCTCCAATGAACCAATGTAGTAGTGGCAAGATTGAGCATCTTTGTCTGACTTCTGTCAACGAGGAGAACGTTTAAAAATTATGGTCAATGTTTTTTATTACTGTAGTAATATCAAAGTTTATAAACGTCACGTGAGGGCGGGTCAATAAAACAAGATTTATTTAAGCCACAGCTTTATCTGGGAAGGACCAGTTTACACGATCAAAGCCTCCTTTTTGGTCTAGGTTTGTGAGGATGCTGTAAATACTTTAGATGCAATAGAATTATGGCTAGCCAATTCTGAAGTCTTAGAGTTTTGAGGAAAACGAAAACAATGGAGGTACCTCTTTGGTACCATTCTTCAAGGGCTACACTGATCCATGCTTGTAGTACCTGTCAGAATCCAGTCTTTTATCATGTTAGACTAGTTTGGGAAAAAGCTAGAAGAAGGTAAATTTGAAATCAAATACACCTGCTGCCTTGCAGGCCAAAGCTCTTTAAATAAAGACTGGGAACCCTAATTCCAAATAGGCAGATTGACAAAAAAAATCCAATCATAAGAATACTACCACACAGAAAAACATGAATCTCAGATCAATAAGAAATGGCGATAAGGCTAGGACGGGGTCTTCCAAAGAAGGGGAACAACTAAAATTCCCACATTCCTGATCCTGCAAGGAATCGACTAGGGATACAGCACAAATCTTGCCTATGGCTAAAGAAGTTAAAGGAATCCTGGAGATTAGGCACGTGGAGTACCAGGAGTATAAATGGTAGAAGATGACGAGTAAAAGTAACAGTTAGAAAAAGCCGGACGTCTTGTATAAGTAAGGAACAAAAGCGAATAGTAAGAGTACTAGGGAAACGAAGGAGATGTATTTAGACTCTGTTACACATGAGTCAAACTCTTCAGTCTGAAGATAGCGATACATGAAAAAGTATGGAATGTCATCTCCACATATCCAGCATATACTGAATGTGACCAAGGAGGAAAATAACTGTTTTGGAGAAACCTGGATGAAGTAGTAATGACAATTCCTAGTCTAGAAAAAATACTACCAGACGAAGGCTTAAATGGACATGAAAGAAGGGAGTCTTAATAAATATAGGAAAATGAAAGGCTAATATATCAAATAAGGAACGTAAAAGAGGACAGGATCTTTATGGGTGAAATCAGCAGCAACCTTTTTAGCCAATCTAAGAAAAGAATGTACAGTACAAAAGTTAAAGAGACACATTAAAAGGAGTGGTATAACAAGCTATAGATTCCTGGAAGAAAAATAATATACGAAGAAGCAAAAAGTAGAGCAAACGAGTTAAATACACGAGATGCAGTATGCCTACACGAGATGCAGTATGCCAGAAATTATTACAACTGAAGAAAAGTGAGTGGAACAACAGATAACATGGCATAAAAAACTTTGAATGAATAAGGCTGAATGTGAACACAGGGAAGGAAGAATTTAGGATGTCAAGCAGAAGTAAATCAAAGGGGATGAAGCCCTAGGATAAAGACGTTGTACAATTTGAACAAATAACCCCCTTTACCAGTAACGGCTTGTGATAATTTTTGTTGGTAGGCATGTCAGCATAATGATGCCATCGATTATTGATACGTACAGTATACATTTATTGACACCTTCAAACATACTAAGCAATTTTATTAACTTCGTGATCTATTATATCGAGCACTGATTATTTTAGGCCTCACAAATTTGAAGCCCCTTTATTGAATTCTAGAAAATATAGATTTTTCACTCATGCTGATCGTTAGACAACTCTTCTTTTCAAATTAAAAAATTGAATTAAATGCATGACTTTTTGTTATCACAGTCAGTTTGATGGGAATATCCTTAGGTTGATAAGGAACTAGCCTTTTTATTTCAAGCATTTCCACTATTGTTTGAAGATGGAAAACATTGTCTAGAATGTCATCAACATTATTCGTATTGACCCATAAAGGCATATATGAACACGATATAATTATGTTTTAAAAATACATGATGAAATGTTTTCCGTTTTCCTTGTACAAGCTGTGTAAACGGACGAGTGGGAGACATTACGTCTTTTCCGACATTCTACCTCTTGATTTTTAAGAACAGAAAGCCAGCTAATCAAATGGGGCTGTGATTGAATAGACGTTCAAACAACTAAGCCGGCAGCTTCCAGTTTTTATTTGAGCTGAGTAAGACAAAAGTCGCTACGACTAGCCAACGAGAAATCGAGGTGGTATGAGTGAGGAAGAAACGGATCGTTTATTTGTTTTGTAATGCGGATCATGTACCCGACCAATCAAAGTTGTCATATCAAAAGATGTTTTCTCTGACGTTTTGTCAGGAATTTAATAATAAAAATATTGAACCGTAGTAAACAGGAACCACTCTTACTTGCCGCAGGTGGATAAGAATGGCTCCTGTTTGCTGTCTGTTAAAAAAATGAGAAATACGACGTCAAAACAGTTGTTGTAACCCGTGATTTAGTAAATGGAAGCTAAAAAAGGTGATAAACAGATTGAAACCAGCATGAAAAAAAATGTACTTGAATTTCTTGGCAGACACTTTAAAGGTTGGCAGACCTAGCTCTGTGAACCACCTTCAGCTCCTTCAGTTTGAAATTTTTACGGCCTTATTTACTTATGTAGTTTCGATATGTTACTGTGTCCCAAGAACGCCAACTTAAACAGTTGTCAGCAAGCCGACCACACAAAATATGCTTATTGACTTTTCATAAAAGTGTTCCCAGTCATTGACACTGTTTTCGGTCCATGTTTTCGCACGGTGAGATTTACCAAACAGAAGGCAAAGAAAATAACAATCTTTCAGATTCTGGCTGCATTCTGTGAGCTGGTCATGCTTTGAATACCAGAAAATAACATCTTTTCATGATGAAGCGGAAGATTGAGGCATCATAAGCTCTAGCCTGTCTGGTCCAAGACGTTTATCTGCCAATTTTTCTTCTTGAGTTGACCTTGAAAATGGGTGAATTTTGGGACTACTAACGGTAATCATATTTAATTAACCAAAAGCAAGAGGCCAAAACCAGCGAGCTTGTTGTCAAGAATACAGCCTTTTATGGGGAAGGTCAAAGACTAATGAAACATACTGATTCACTGAATCCAAAAGGATAGAGAAACTGCACTTGTATCCGGAATTTACTTCAGAAACCGAGTTGCTTTGTCTGGTGATGAGGTGGTCTTATTAGTAGAAGAAACAAAGTATATTAATTCTTGTACATAAACACCGCTGATGCAAAGTTGATTTTACACACCGTCTTACCGGACAGATGTTTCCTTGACAAAGACAACTAACAAAACAAGAAGAATAGCGGACGTCTATGCAAATATGAAGAGATTACGTGACTCTTTAGAGACCGAAAATTCATGACCTAACATGACAGAACATGAATGACAGTCAGTTTACATTTCATAAATACAAAACGACCGTTCGTCTGCCAAAGCGGACTCTTTTGTAAATCGGCCAATGAGGTACAAAAGAAAGCGCCAAGATAATTTATTACCAGATGTCCAAAGCCTCGTCAAATTGTTCTTTGAAGAAAGATACCTGGAGAGTCAGTTTCTTTATAGTATCACCCACAGTTACGAAAGGAAAATGGAATGGAAAGGAGTTAAAATAGTTTACCTCCAATAAAGAAGTCTTTTAAAGTCATATATTGACTCTTCAAAAATATTCAAATACCGAAAATCAGCAATCACTTTTATTCAATGTACGACAGTAGCTGCTCAATAAAATCCAGGGTTTTTTTAAAATCATTTAAGACCTTTGCTGGAGTATAAAATGCTAGAACATATAAAATGTATTGAAATAAACACTTAAAAGGTCTCAATCCAATGGAAAATATAATTAAAAATAAGATGCTTAAAGTAACCAGACAAACAAAAAGGGATTACGAAAGCTTACTCAAAAATGATGATAAGATAGGGTAACTGGGACTTGCTGAAAAGGAAGACCAAAAGGCCGCTGGAGGGAAAAATTGGAACATGGAAAACAATTGACAAAGCTAATTTTAATCTTCTATTAATCAATACTGATACAAAAAAATTGCGGAAAATTTATACTTTCTTATAGGTTTCTTAAAATGACTTTGATGACAAAATATTGTATCTTGAAGAATGATGGAGTACAACTTGCCCTTAACAGCCCTTAACTTAAGTACAACTTGCCCTCAACAGCTCTTTTAAAATAAAATAAATTTAAATGTTCTAAATTCATACTGGCTAAAACGTTTTGAATCACTCCATTGATTAAAATGCTTCCTTTATTCGTCAAGTGTCAATTTATTCTAAAAATTGTTTTCCATAGAAATCATTTCTGAGATTAAAAAACTAACATCTTTTAAAATAAAGTTAGTGGAAAGTAAGACTTTTTCTTTCTTACCAATAGGTCTTCTAGTTGCCAGACAGTACATCTCAATTTGCTTGCTCACATAAAAGGCAATAACGTCTCCAATAGGAAATTCCAAATTTCCTTCTGCCTGCAAGATTCAACATGTCAGTGACATCATCAACTGTAAATAATCTTGCTTAAACCTTTCCGTTATTGTTCCTGTTGCCAAATTTAGACCTTTAGAGTATATCGACTTGTAGAGTTCTCTTGGAGAATCAGGAAAGTGAGAGGTTGCTATTGCACTGTAATCGGTAACTTTGATAGGTTGATTTCTTTGCTTGACTTCCAACGTTCCAACTTCCCATCCTGATTGTACTGGTCTTCCCTTGCTTCTTTAGTCGCATGAGGGACTGATGTGATACCCCTTGTCCGCTTCTCACAACATACGGGGGTCTATACTGTGCGTTGCTGCCGGGGGACGCCCTAGTTGCAATCCCATTCGTGTCGAGATTCATTTTCATTGGATCATGTGCCCTTTCTTTAACCCGGCTGGCAAGGTCTGACGGCAGTACTGTTTTCGGCGGTGCACCTAGCCTTTGACAGTCTACGCATCTACTCGCAAGGCAGCGAGAGAATTTAACCCATTCCTGGGCGGGCATTTGGTGAGTGCCGGGACGTGTCCACACGCCGGTGGACCCTGCACACTGCACCTAACGGGGAGCCAATCCTCCGGTGACAGGAAATCAGCTGTCACACCTAGCCAGAGCCTCGTTGGCCGGCAGCCTCGCGGCCGCCGTTGCCAAATCGCACCACGAGGAAGTGAAGTTAAGTTGGCCAGGGAGTGGGTCACAGACAGGCTACTGGCTTCACCGTTCACTCGAAGGCTGGTCTGCCCCAAACCACAGCCATAAGGGCTGTGCTGAGCACTTCTGCCCCTTATGACCCACTCAGTCACTCATCTGGGTTGTCATATCCTTTTCGGAGAGCCTATAAATTATCGTACTTCGTTCGTATAAATTTGATGAACTCTCTTTATATCTGAAATGCTTCCTTAAGCACAGGTATGCCTCTTATGTCTCCACATGCTAAATTCAAAGAATGACCATGACAGCATACATATAAGCACGAACCATTTTCCTTTTTGAAGATTGGTGTTAAACACTTAATCTCTCCATTCATGACTGTTGTTCCATCGTAACAAAAGGAACTGAAGTGGCCACATAGGTTTAGGAAAAAATCTTTTTCTGTGCTCTTCTTCTTGTACTCTATTAGCAATCATCACAGATATATCCTGAGTAGTTTCCAGACTGGTGATGAGCCATTGCATAGCTGTCTTGAGTGCTTCACTTCGCTGGAGCTTTTTTAAATCTTTATTCTCTTCTGATGCCTCTTTCAAGTCTTTAACGCCGTGTTCTAAAACCTTTTTCTGTGTAGACATCTTCCCTATCATGGGTGTTCTGTTAAGCTCTACTTCCTCCGCTCTTCGACATGCATGATACAGATTTGTTCGGGGAGTTCGTGGTTGTGGTAAAATGGCAGGGATATTTTGGTCACTTCGGCGTACCTAACCCAAACAATATATTTATATTTACGTCTAAAGAATATAGTGAAAGTGAAATATATAATAGAACTAGCAGGAGAACCCGGTGTTGCTCGGGTAAAAAAGTGCAGTTTAGTAGGCTGTTTCAAGGAAGTAATGCTCTTTTTCTATTTTTGTTTCCTTTAAATCAAATGTGCAATAAAAATTGACTGAAAATTCACATTTGAATGATTAAATGTTACTGAACTGAGATAATGGTAGAAATACACTTGAATGCAGTTTAAACACAAATACTTGAACACGATCTAAAAACAATGAATACACATATTCTTGCACATGGTTTGAACAAAATGAACAACAGAATACAGCGAAATGAGCCTCAATGCCTCTGACCATTACTTCAAATGAACAGTTTTAATTTAGTTTTTTAGAACTTCTTGGTAAACAATATCCTTGGTTTTTCCTCCTTCAGTGAGGATAAAAAGACCACTCTCACTACTGACTCTTGAACATCCAACATAAATTTAACCATGAGAGAAACATGGTGGATAAAGATCAAGTCCAACTACTTTTAATGACCGGTCTTGGGACTTGTTAATAGATGTTGCAAAACTGAGTCGCACTGGAAATCCCACCTCTTGATATTAAATGACATATCTGAAGCATCACGGCGTGAAACGGCAAAACACACAAACACATACACAAACACATACACGAACACACCAACATGATTTTATATATATAGATATAGATAGATAGATGCATTTTACTTCAGCCTTTTACTTCTTCTTCTTCTTTCGTATAACTTCTCTACCATTCCATCATCTGCAGCCATTGCTGTTGCTTATCACTCAGTGGCTGCTCTCTCAGCGCTCTGGCGCCACCAGGTGGTTTGAAGATGGCACAGTCATTGATTATGTGTTTTGCGGTTTAGTTGCTATCTCTGCATTGGCATGAAGGCGCTGGTGGACAGTCCGATCTTGTGCTGCCAGCTACCAAAGGTACCATAGCCTGACCTCAGCCTGTTGAAAGTTACCGAGCTCTTTCTTGGGAGCTTGTGCCCAGCCGGGTGGGCACTTGGTGCGGGAATATAGCCTCGTAGTGGGGGTTGTATTCTCCCATTCCTCCAACCATCTTACAGCTTCCCAGACCGCTGGAGGTAGCGCATCTGTTCTGTGCTTTATCGTTCTGAGTTGTAGAGGGAAAGGGTTTCTTCTACGGAGCCGTTTGGTGTTGGGGTATTCGCTGACAAGTTCATGCATGGGATGGCCTTCCCTCTCACACTTGTTTGCTAAACCAAGCATGATTGATTCCCGTCTGATGTGGTGTGGCGGGATGCCAGCCATGACGTGCATGGATTCCTTCAGTATGAAGGTGGGACATCCACTGATGAGTCTTAGGACAGAGCTTAGAACACCGTCTAACTTTTGGGTGTGTGCACTCCTCATCCATACCGGTAGGCAGTATTCAGCTGGAGCATATACTAGTGTAAGTGTGGATGATCTGAGGGGTGTAAAGGCAGATCCCCACGATGTTCCTGCAAGTCTTTTTAGTGCAGCAACTCTTGGGGAGACTTTACCAACAAGTTTGTCTATATGACACTTGAACGCGAAGCTTCTGTCAAGAGTGATCCCAAGGTACTTCGGATGTTTTTCAAAAGGTAAGTCTTTCCCATCAACGATTACCCTGAGCTTGGCTTCAGCATCTTTGTTGTTTGGTGAAAGAGTGAGCTGGTAGTTTTTTGGATACTTAGTTTCAGGCGCCACTGTTGAAAGTACGATGAAATGGATGCCATATCATTTGTAAGAGAGTTTTGGATTCTCTGCATATTGGTGCCAGGGTAAGCCAAGTCGAGATCATCTGCATACATGTATTTTTATGCAATTCTTGGTGGCATGTCAGCAATATAAATATTGAACAAAGTCGGGGCTAGCACCAAGCCCTGTGGGACACCATTATACGGGAGCTTTGTTCTGCTTGTTTCACCACTGGGGCTTTTAAGTCTGAAAGACCTGTAGGTTATCATTTCCATGATGAAAGTCACAAGTTTTCTGTCTGGGATAGTGGAGAGGACCTTTAGTTTTAGGCTGGGGTGCCAAACAGTGTCATACGCCGCAGACAGGTCGACGAGAACTAGACCCATTCGTTCCTTTTTGTCGAATGCATGTTCTATGTCCGTGACCAAGGAGGCCACACGGTCGAGGGTCAAGCGGTTTGCTCGAAACCCCGCCTGCTCTTGAGGAAACTGGCTATCTACGATAGGGGCAATTCGGTTTAGAATTAGTTGTTCAAGAAGTTTATAGACCACTGATAATAGTGATATCGGACGGTATGCTTTACGATCCCTCATTTCTTTTCCAGGTTTGGGGGTTTCGATGACGTTAGCTCTTCTCCAAATGGTTGGGAGTTTGCAGGAAGAGACGCAGTGGGACAGAAATTATTTCACCCACCTTAGGGCATCTTGGCCCAGCTTGAGAAGGTGCTATGGGTATATTTTATCTGCACCGGCAGCTTTGTTAGGCTTAATCTTCTTGAAAGCTAGTTCGAGTTCGTCAACAATAAAATCAGCGGACATGTTCATGTTAGCTGTTGAGTTAGCTGGTGAGTTAATCAATTTTGAGGTTGTGGCTTTGACCGTCTTTTCAAACTCTTTATCAGCACCAGGGAATTTCCCATTTGCTACGAGGACATTTGAGNGGTGCTGTATGACGGTCCATGCCTTCGTCTAGAGTGAGTCAAGTCTATCTGTTTCACGGTTTCAACCCAACGTTCACGCTTCAAATTATTCAGGTGTTCTTTAAGTTCATCTGTATCTGCAGTTCTAGCTGAGTCATCAGTAAAAGAGCTGATTGACCATAGGAGATCTTCACAGTGGCTGTCCCAGCATGGGATGTATTGTTTCCTCTTCCCTCTAGGGATGGTTTCATGGGCAATTGTCAGGATGGTTTTGGTAAAGGGTTCATAGGTTTCATTGATGTTATCACTCTCTGGTGTTGGTAGGTTGGGTACAGCAGCATCAACCAGTTCTGCATACTTGGGCCAATCTGCCTTGCGGAAGTTCCATCTTAGAGCTGGGCGCGAAGGTGTTTGGGTATCAATTGGCATGTGGGTGTTGATGATTGATGGTTGGTGTTGAGAGCAGGGAAAGTGTCCTAGAACAGTCCTACGGGGTGCAGAAGTGGCCCATTCCACGAGCAGAGATCAGGGTTAGTTTCAGTTTTCCATCTCCCGGACCTAAAGGTTTTCCGCTGTTTCGGGTCATATACCAGGAGATGATTAGTACGATTGGCCCATTCAACAAGAGTGGTTCCATTCGGTGTGGTAGCTATTCATATCACCAGCAAAAAGAGTGGGCTTAACAAGGTCTGGCATCGTTTGTGGACCGAGTTCAGCTGGGGAAGGCTTGTATACATTCACAACAGTAGTACCAGCTACGCGGATGGCAATCAATTCAGTGTCTTGTTATGGTGCACTCTTCATTAGTTTTTGGAATGGTACAATGAGCTTAACAAAGGATGCGGTGCCATGCACTTTGCTCGCTATGTGGTCAGCCAGGATATAGCCTTGTAATTTCAGTAGTTTCGGGGTCTCACAGTGTGTCTCCTGGAGGAGTATCACATCGGGTTTATGGGTGAGATTCAGTTGCTCAATCACAGTATTTTTGAAGGCTGTCAAGCCCTCGACATTCAGTTGTGGTACGCTGAGATTCATAATGGAGATTCGTTTGGATATCAATAGTAGATTGTCTAATGACAAAGTTAGTTCACTGACTTGGCTTGAAGTGTAGATTCAAGCAGACAGCTTAACAGGAAACACCGTGAGAAGGTTGTGTTATGTCCCCCAGCCTTTTGCTGAACTTTCTTTTTCTTTTCTTGAACTTTTTTTCAAGGTTTTATAGTACAGACAACACTTTTTATTCTATTCAGTTGTTCTTCTTTGGTAATTAACAGCAAAAAAAAAGCTTTTAACTTAATTTTGCACTTATTTTTTAAGGAAAAAAAAGTAAATTAATATCCAACCGAGATTTGAACTCCGATCGCTGGATCCCGAGTACGGAGTGCTAACCATTACACCATTGTAGCAGCGATTCATTCAAATTTGGTTCACTGAACCAGAAATGGATTTTACAAAGACAAAATGGTCTCCAGCAGTGTCGAATGACTTCAGAGGCCGGATCTTTATAGTCTGCAATCACAGTGTTTTTTTCTTCAAAGTGGCGCAAAAGTAGCCCTGGAAAATAACGTTATTTCTCACCACATTTGGTGTATATGCNTGCTAACCATTACACCATTGTAGCAGCGATTCATTCAAATTTGGTTCACTGAACCAGAAATGGATTTTACAAAGACAAAATGGTCTCCAGCAGTGTCGAATGACTTCAGAGGCCGGATCTTTATAGTCTGCAATCACAGTGTTTTTTTCTTCAAAGTGGCGCAAAAGTAGCCCTGGAAAATAACGTTATTTCTCACCACATTTGGTGTATATGCGCTCAGCCATTTCGGAGAAAATCCCGGACTGACACACACACACACACACACACAAACAAACATTTTCGTGTTTATATATATTTGGGGATAATGACTACTTTCTGTATTAATCTGTAACCATTATAAACTACTGGTGAAGAGCACTCCACCTGACGATCCCTGCAGAAGACAGGTGCTACATCAAGTGGGTGTGTCAAGAGGACAACATCACTTTACTTAAGTAGCTAACAGTCATTAACAATAGTTATAACCAGACCATGACACAATAACACAGTGGCTACAGGAGGATGTCCCAGGTACTAGCGTCCCCATTTTTTAAAAGGAAACGACAATAATATTTCACAAAAAATCTTTTGGCTATCACTATGTTCAGTATGTTGTACTTGGAGCTCGGATTTGTTCTACTTGGGCGACACTAACAAATTATTTTTGACGTTTTCCATAAACAAGGACTTCTTAACCACCAATGCAGGGCACCGCTGTTTAAATGCGCTTTGCTACCTAATATTACAAATGTATCTGCGACTAGAGATATGAAAAATTTTCACTTTTTTTTAGTTGTAAAACAGTCATTTGTTAGGACTCAAACTCTTGAGTAGAATAAGTGTAAAAGCATCATAAAAGTAACTGTAATACGAAACCTGACCTTTTTGCACATTCAGATCATTTTCATAACGCCAAAAGCGACCTGTGCGTTATTGTGACTTTTTTTAATTTTTTTTATAATTTTTATTACACTGTTGGCCCAACACATCCGACGGGTACATCCTTTTCAGAACAGACTTGCTGTCTGTTATTGCAAAGGTATGAAAATATTAACTGTATGTCAAATACTATCGACCAAAATGCACAGCTAAATGAGTCAATAGGTCAGGTTGAGGAGCCTGTGCCTAAGAAAGCAATAAGTATTGGTTTGAAGTTATTTCGTCTAGAGGTGAGGTTGTCTCTCATTCTGAAAAATGCTCTTCAATAAAGATGCTTGGTTTGCCTTCCTCCAGATTTCTTAGGGTTCTTATTTTTAATCTATTGGCAAGTGTGCTTCTGAAAAGGTTGGTTCTTTGTATTGCGCTACAGATTACCTTACGCCTTGGCCCATCTTATATCTCTGGCAATCTACCATCCCTCTTGCATAGAAAACTGTGCCCTATCTGAAGAGGCCCTCCGTCTTCTTATCTCTATGTTCTTGATTGAGTTTAGAGATGTATTTGTAACTTGATATCTCCAAATCTTGTTGTTACTCTTCGACCTTTGTCTCGTCGACTGAACGTGGCTAGTTTTTTCTTTTCCGAACCCGCAACATTTTGCTAAAAGAATTTCAAATTGCTTAAAGTTCTTCAGAAAAAGATATTAGTGGCCTTTCTATTGACCATCTGCCTTCACCACTTGCTGAGAACTAGTACTACCTGATATATTGTAAAGAGCTTTATCTAAAATTTGGTGCATATTGCAGAAGATTATCCTGATGATCTGACCACCTTTTCAACACAATCAAAGGAGATTCTCGACTAATGCACCGTTCAGAACGAGTGGCTAGAAACAGCGGCTGATACGCAATTGCAAAGAAAACGATGTTTATTAGTTTCAGCTGTAAACGCTCAACGCCCAATCACTTCTTGTCCTGCAAGAGCAACACTAACCAGGTCAATTTCATTTTTCAGAAACATGGACTTCTAAATAACAGTAGTTATTAGCGTAGGCCTGAAAACTTGTTCATATTGAACGTGGTGTTGGGATACTTGCAAACTGATTGGTTCGGAAGTTCTAATGACGTCAATTACAGCATACCGTCGATTATATTAAACATTTCGTACAAAGTTTGAGTGAGTACACAGAACCCACCTGTCCTATAAAATCCATTGAAAGAACATGAATGCAGTAACAGTTTTTCACCATTATACAGAGAAGTGAAAGTAAAATTTATTTGAATGCCACAATACAGTAGCCTTCAAATAAATCAAGAAACGTTAGCATCTAAATTTTTTGATTGTAATCATCTTTTTAACCTCTACTCTCATTTTATGGCACTCGAGGGCATCACCAAGTTGTGCTTTCAAAAGAATGGCTTCAATTAACTATCTTTGGACCAGTTCAACAACCAAATTTTCAGGATGGTTTCGAGAGTTCAACTGGTGGCAAGATATTGGCAGCTGTTTTTATGTAAAGGTCTTTCATCTAGTTCCTTGGGCTCTTTCTCCTCAATACCAAAGAGTTTAATCCCACTCATCAATCGGGGCGCTTTGTGGGTCGATATTAACCGATTCTTGTTAACTTTCTTTGACAGCGGAATCGTAACTGAACTTCCGAGACCTTTAGGACTTCTCTCGTAGCGGTAGATGTATTTATGTTCGTGGTGAAGCTTTCCTAGACCAACTAGACTTAATTGAGCGTTTCTCTGCACAAAAGTGAGTTTCCCATTTTCTCACTTTGCAAGGTTAACTATTAAACGTGCTATGTTGGCTCGACGTTCACCAGGGACGTGTAAGAGTTGCGATGATGAATCTATTTAAAGAACTCTTGTGGGTCTTGCCTTGACCATTTTATTGGTCATAAACAATTTTTTATAGTTGGACATGACCAGTAATATCCGATCAACCTACTAATACTTTTTCCCCTCAGTATTCATCAGGTATTAGCAGTAGAGTAGTTGTCCAGCTGGCTCGCTCGCAGGCCCTGCTACTGATTTATTACTTACAGTTACCAATGATGAGGCGGGTCTTCAGCTGAGTTATAAATGTGGCTAGATTGGTTGTCAAAATTGAGTTCAAGCTTAAACTTGGCAAGGCAGTATCTGACCTACCCCCTACGACAATTCAACCACTGTTATCTTTTAAAAATTTTCAACAGCACTCTTTTGAGAATGGTGACACTGCTCTAAACCAGCAAGTGGTGTAAAATCCCCACTTCAAATCTGACCCTCCTCTTCCCACATTTTCACTGCTTATATGAAAATTTCAACAGCTGACGTTGTAAAGGTGATACTTGTGCTGTCTTCACTGAAGTTCCAAGTAAAACACCGAGTTGCGTAGGGTAATTGCTACAAATCATATTTCAAGAAGAATTTAACTTCGCTTGGCTCTCCAGCAGCACAAATAATTGTAACTGCTAATTCCGTTTTTTACGATTTGTAGCTAAAACATTAGGTCCAGTAGATTGAAAATGTAAAGCTCGGTCAAGAAAAAATATTCATATATACATAAAAATAAAAATACTATATATAATAATATTGTCAGAAGTGGGAGATTCGAACCCACGCCAAAGCTAGTGGACCACAAACCTCTTATAAGAGGAAGGTCTAATAAGTCTAGCGCCTTAGACCGCTCGGGCATCACGACGGGGATTATTACTCAAATAACAGTTTTGTTTCATAAGCAACATGTAATCATTTAACATGGGAAAAGTTTAATTATTTAATTACACCTTATTTAGAAAATGTACATAGCAATGATTATAAATGAAAATGAGCGTATTGGCAAGGTGTCACCACAACAATTTTCATGACAGCTTAAAAAAAATACCCCTTGCGCCCCATTAATTGGCTGAATAAACACTCACCCCCAGGTACTGGATAGAACATAGACTTTTTGTGTGAGATGGTTCCCTAATACCCAACTGTGCCTTGCGCTAGGCCTGCTGGCTCGCTTCGCTCACCAGCAGAATGAATACCCTTATGTGTTTGAGTTTGGAAGTTCTGAGGCGAATCAACAGACTTAAACATCCGTATGAATTTCGACCTCACGGGGTACCACAAGCAACTCCATTGGAGCACATGCCCAAATACCAGGTTCAGCACTTAAAGAGTGTATTAGTAATGTTTCTGACGAAATGTAAAACTGAATCAACGTTTGTAATACTGCATATTTAAGTATATTACATTCGATACTGCACTGGTACACTTTAAAGGTATTTTGTTTCCATGCCAAACTACCCTTAGGGGCTATGAAAAAACATTTCAAAATATTTGGGGATTTTGTGGTGAACGGCAACACTAAAAGCAATGCCAATGCTGAAAATGCAATCACTGAAAAATATGTTTTGTACGTGTAACGGAAAAACAGCTTTGGAAGTAAAAACACAGTAGCTGACAAGAAGAGGTATTTCTTAATAATAAAAAAGAAGTGACAAAAATGAATCACAAGAAAAGCACTATTAGAGGCGGTATCATTGGTGAAAGTCCTATCCCAGTGGCTACGGTGAAATATACATCAAAGCTAATAAATTTAAATTTCCGTATGAATTATTAACAAAAAAAATCCGTCTTTCTACGACTGATACAGAGGCTCGGCCATACCAAACCATTATATTTGTACAGGTATATAAGTCCTACATTGTCAGATCTTTAACAAAAAAACAACCGTTACTGACAAGGTTTGTTAAAAGTAACCCTACCCCTACACACCAAGAACCCCTAATAAACGGTATGTAGTAAGAGTGATGAAAGCATGTTTATAGCATGTTCCAATTCTTTAAAGAATAAAACCTTCCAGTTAGCAGAGCACAGTCAAACTATGAATTCCAACTCAACTTCGTGAGCCAACATACTTTACAAAATCTAAAATGCGGTTACAATTTGAAGACCAAATACACCTATTCAAGAAAACAAGTCTGGCCATCTGGCCAAAATCTAATCAAATGTTTGAAATTCACCTTCTTTGTTCTTGATATCTCATGCTAAATAACCGCACACTCGCTAAAAGTATTGATGAAAAACCATCTGACCTGTCACTTGCCTGTGATACAAATAGCGATTGTTCATTCACCTTATCGATCGGAAGCGGGCAATAACTAATTGGCACCTTTTTATCCTCAACATTTTATTATTTCTAAAATACAAAGTGGTTAGACCAAACATTTTGTAACGCTTTATGTTATATTTTGCTCTCTATCAACAATAGGGTATCATGGATTTATTTTTCACGGAAACCTTAAAAACTGTCTGAGCCGTAGGTCCCCATAAAAGGAGGATAAGATCAAAATCTAAGAAATGAGGGTTAAAAATAATATATAATATAGAACTACTAGTGCAGTTTGAGATTGGTCCAAGAATAAAGGCAAATGAACAAGGTCTAAAGGTTAATTATCTTACGTCTTACTGAAAAATCAAAAAATCTAGGTCGTTAATCCATTAAATCGTAGCCACGAATCACAAGATGTAGAAATAAACAAAAATGTGAAGGGACTTTGCTTTCACCCCTAAAAAATAACCCAAAAAAAAGCCCTGAAGCCACGTTTTCTTGTGTGCGACACCAAGATAAAAAGGGCCTGTCAACAAGTTCAACCTGATGACTGAAAAAAAGGTTGTAAAGGAAAATGCGGCAGCTACACAGCTCAGTTTATGAGAAACTATGTTTTCGAACCCAATTTTAACACAAGGCGTGAGTATTATATCACAATGTAAAAATCAAATAATAAAAAAACAAACCAAAAAAATCCCCAGAAGACTGACGACGTCTCCTATGCATTGGCTTCATACCGAATATTTAATGGCATATTATCAAGGCACCTTGCTATAAACATGCCTGATGTGTCAAATATAAAAAATTAAAATGTAAAGCACTTTGTTGATGAAAAAAATGTTTATACGATGAGTTTCATTTCATCCAATGGCTTCTTTTGTGGCAGTGGCCCCACTTCATCAAAGTCTTCATCGACTACTTCTTTCTTTTCCATTTTCTGTCCTTCCAAACGTTTGCGTTTACCACAGCAAAAGCACTTCACACAACATGCAGCCACGCACCCTCCCAACAACAGAACTGCTGTGAAAATAGCTACGCGAGCAGCCAAAGGTAACCCATGAAACCATTTGCAGAAGGAATGCCTCCATCTCTTATGGTGCCCATGGCCATGTTTATGTCGGTCATGGTGGTGATGCTTATGATGACCATGACCATGACGTCCATGTTGACGTTTCTTGTCAACGTCGTCATCTTCATAGTCACCTTGCTAAAAATGGATAAGAGGTAACTTCTAAAATAGCTGCCAAAAATGAAAAATTAGTCTAATAAAAGCTGTAACAAGCCAAGAACAACAACAACGACAACAAAAGAAACTACACTGAAGCATGTAACAAAAACCAAGGAATTCTTGGTTTTCTTGCCTTTACTTTCTGAGCAGACGAAGGAAGAATTCTTAGTGCAGATAAAATTGCTTTGGGTGCAACTGTACCGTAGCATTCGGACACTGTCTTGGCGATTAGATTTTCGAATTTAGTGGAAGCCAGGCCTGATACTTAGGTACATAGAGCATTTTAGGGGGAATTGCTTGACAGGGTTCTGGAAGCTTTATAATCTATATCGAATAACTTTGCCTAACATTACCTATTTCTCCTGACAATTAGTCAGGAAAGCAAAAAATGACAGCACGATGGACCAACTCCTTTCCGAGTCCAATTTCAAACTGTGTGTAACTGAACGAGTCTAATCGCACGTACTGGGTTTCAAAAGGGGTGAGTATTTTTTTCAATAACCGTCAACAACCATTTTGCTCTTTTTCAGTAGTAATTGCTCACGATAGGCAGAGAAGGTTTAACATGACCTTCGTGCCTTCTTAATGATTTCTAAATACAATTACTAAAGAATGAGATATTGATATAAAATTTTTAATATATGACTTAAATTTCAAAAATAGTGTCTTATCAGCATATCTACAATACAAAAATAACATCTTCATTTTGTATAGACTAAGCTAACTGGGTAGCTCATCGCTACACCGTCACTTTGCTGGTACGAAACAATTTAACAGCTAAATTCATTTTTCCTTCATCACTTCTCACAAATTAAAGTATGTTTTTTGTGAATTTATGTTTGTTCAACAAATGCTCAGTATTTATAAAGAAAATTCTTGCGTTATTCGAGTTCATCCAAAAAAGACAGTGCAATGAAGGTGTTCGCCAAATTGTTAATTGGGATTGGCTACAGGACTATATCTGCTGCTAAACCGCGAATAAAAGTACTATTCCAAGTACTATCAAAGCTAGGAATGTCCTCCACTTCGGAGCAATGGAGGCAATTCGTATTAAACTTAAATCAACCCCCTTTTGCAGGCAAAACTAATTTGCATACGGTCTTCAATTGTTTTAGACAACCTATCACAGAGAATGCCAGGTCTTCTTCTTGCTTTCTTCACTGATACAGAGTCACTTTACTTGTTATTACTTATTTCCTTGTCTTGATCCAGCCGAGTTCCAGCAACAGAGAAATAAAATTATAAGATTTAAGTTTTTTAAAATCAAAAATCAATTAGTTACCTCAACTTCATCGAAGAGCAAGTGATTGAAAAGTCATAGCAATTTCTATGGCTTGAAAAAGCAGATAGACAAAAAATATATGAAAAAATACCCTGCTGTGCTGCATGAGACTCTGTTTCAAAAATCTCAAAAACGGTCACCCCTAAAGGCTCCAAATTAGTGAAAAATACCAGGAATTATTTTACTTGCTGTGAAAATAGACACAAAACATGTGTATTTCAAAACAGTTCTATTCAAAATTCTTTAAATGACAAGACAGCACAATCGAATTACCAATTTTACCTCATCATGACCACGTAGAGGTCTGTCTGGAAGTTGGGGTGGACTTAAAGCAGCATCTGGTATATTCTTGAAGGCTTCCATATCAACCTTTGATGCCTTAAAAGGAGTTTCAGGTAACAGGCCTATTCAAAGAAAAGTGAAAGAATACTGTTAAGCTTACTTTAGTTTTATGTAAACATTTCAAATCCATAACCTAAACGGGTCTGTTGCCATCAACTTGTCTTCATAGTCTCTAAAACAGGAAGATGCAATGTAACTTACCAGGCTTCCAGTCCTTGGATTAAATGTACTTGACACAGGCAGCCATATACAAAACGTGGTTATACCCAGGTTAATATCACCTAATATGGAACATAAAATGTAAGAGTCCTGGTGGTTCAGCTTTTCTTCTGCTATACCAATCTGACAGATTATAACCCTTCTTTAATTCCCCCAAATTTTTTGAAGGGGATATAATAGAGGAAATATAAACTCTGGGGCTATGTTAAATTATCCTTTTCTAAAAATAATTTACAGTTTGGACAATTCAGAAATGTTAAGTTCTGCCTATCTGTACCTTTATTCAGTCAACTTGTTTTTCCTTCAGAATTATTGATTGATGAAATAAGGTGTAACTTGCACGACAGAAGTTCTTGAATTATGTGTTTATACAGCTTAGTGAACTATTGTGCAGGCAAGATAATAAAATATGTTCTACAAAAGTAATTCAAATGAGGAACATGTATTGATATAAATCATAATTGTTGTAAATGCACAGTGCTTGAGTATTGAGGGATAAACACTGAAAGGGATGGAATAAAAAACTTTTACTTGTTTTGTTTCATTTGTTAGCAAATTTCAAAATTTGCTTTTTCCTACATGTACGTATAATACACTAAAAGAAGGTAGGAATAAAAAGCCTCTAACAAAGCAAAATAATAAAAAAATTAAACAAATCAATAACAGACAATTTTTTACCTTATACGGTTAAAACAACTTTTGGGGTTTTGTATTGTGTTTTGTCACCAAACTGGGCAATAACAAATATCCAGTCTGAACTCAAAGCTGAAATGCTAGACCTAGTACTAGTTTTAAGATACATCCTATGTATTGTCAGTTATCAGGCTAGGAGTAGGGAGTGGTTTACCCATCAGTTGTTGGCATATAACAACAGTTACTTAAGCTATGTGCCTTTCCCCTCTTGTTGTGGGGAGGCACTTGAAAGGTTATAGTAATGTTGGTATTTCATTTTAGTTTTAAATTTTATCTCATTCTTGTGGTTGCAGAACATGTCCCAACATTCAATTTTCCTGGTTTATTACCAGTGCTTGGAGATGGTGTTTTTGTCATCCACTGCTAGATCCTGTGTAACTTATGATAATTTTAATTATATTACTACTAATAATGAGAACACTTTTTTCATTAAAATTATATGGTAGTGTTATGTTTTGGGTTCAGCTTGTTTACTGTTCTGTTGCAGCATGAAAATTGACATCTGAATAATATTAGAAACTTGTCTTCACAATTTTACACTGCAAATATCCAACTTTTAGTTAACATGGCACCTGTCTCTAAGAACTTTAATTTATTCTCAATATACTCAATAACCTCTCTAAATTAACTTTTAAATTTACTCTATTTCTTAAGATTACCTAAATTCTTAAAGAATTCACTATTGGATCATCAATACACTTTTAAGTTACCTCTTAATTACCTTTACCATCTTGTCCAAATTCAGTGATGCCAAATATAATACAAGAGACAATTGTCTAACAAGAGACTTTAGGAAAAGTATTTCTGCATTACGTACCTTTGCATAAAGGCACCAGTTGCATACCCTAGAGCCTTAATGACCACAAAATTGACTCAACCCTTCCTTTCAATCTTTTTTAAAAAGTTTACTGGTCAATAGCATTTCCCTTTAATGGCATTGTTTCAAATACACAACATAAATAATTAGCACTCACCTTTTGGAGCATAGATATGCTTGTCACCATCCCTACTGACTTTGTGAATTTTGCTTTCCTTCAAAGAAACTGATGTCACCCTGCGACGAATTTCATTTTTACCTTCACCAATATGAAGAATAATCTCCTTTACATCAACTTGAACAACTTTCTGTTCATCTACCTCAACAATTTCTTCTTGAATAGTAAGCATCTTTATTTTACGTTTAAATGATTCATTAACCATCACCCTAACATGTACAAGGGCTGGGCGAGTTTTTCCATTTGACGCTTAAAAAAATATAAAATTATGATTAGTTCCTTAAAGAGCACATGACAAAACACTAACCAGAATATAACAAATAAAAATGACTCCCTATTCTTTTAGTTACTTTACTTAGCTATTTCTTAAATCTATCTTGCATGGGCATCAGTTGTGATACCAAGATAAGGAGAGGAACTATATTCCTTGTTATTAAAACTTCATCAAATTCGTAGGAAACTGCTCTAACTACATAGACCTTGCTAGTTATGTAGTTTAGTGATAAGGTTGTTGGAATAATAAGAAAAATGTAGCAATTAAAAATAATAGCACCATACCTAAATGCAACAATATTCCAGGCACATCCAATGAAGTTAATAAAATAATTTGCCTTACTTTTGACTCCAACTGGAATACATTGTGATCAATGGCAAGATACATGAGTGAGTAGTTAGGATTTAAGAGGTAAAAAGGGGCAAGTGGAGCAAACAAAATTGCAAGCATACTACTGTCAATTCTTCTACTGCCATAATTTCAAGTATGAAACAAAAAGTTATATTTCATACTTGAAACCTCATCATTCTCCTACAATGAAGGAGTAAAGGGTATTAACCTCCTGTCCAATCATCATAATGTGTACACATATAAAACAACTCCAATGATGAGACCTGAGGTTCATAATCTATACATAATATATTTAAAGAGTTCATTTAAGTTATATGGAGTTCAGTATAGCTGTTTTATCAGCAAAATACATTGAAGATGAATATAGTATCTTCAAACTTCCTCATTAATGAAAGAATTAATTGGTTGTGTAATAAGGTCAAAAAACATCTTATTGCATTAAGTACTGCAGTGGTTAGCAGGTTAATTGACTTATTTCAAAAAGTTTATACTTGACAAAACAAATATACCAATAGTAAATAGTAAAGTTCTACTATTTACAATAATCCAACAGAAAACCATTTTAACAAAGTAAAATAAGTGCATGGGAGGTTTTTTTATTCATCTGTAACCTTGGTGGGCTGTATAGAGAAAAAATCAAATATTCCTTACCTCATATTTCAAATGAAGTAAACCAGACTACCTAGGACATAATCATACAACCAGCAGATTTTGGGCTACAGCAAAGAGGAAAAAACAGGACTGGTCTGCCCACTTTAACCATACAATTCCTGACTTTCTAGAAATTGACAAAGCCCTTTCATGTTTAATGTAAGAACTTTGAAACACCTAACAACACTAAAACTGAAACTTTATTTAAAGGTTTGACACACCTTGCTACTTGAGCCATACTTCAATTTTGAGCAACAACTTGCTTATGAAGACACTTACTTCTTTTGCACAAGGAACAACAAATATCTAAATACAGTAAAGTCCATGCACATACTTACTCATCATAGCATGAAGGTGAATGGCAGTTACAACCTTGTGATCAACTTTATGGTTATTAACATGCAAAAATCCATCAATTATATGGACTCTGAGAGAAATCTATAAGAAAAAAATGCACAATTTATAGTTTTATAAATAAATTTGTAACTGAAAATCTGTACTAACCAGCAAACAATGAATGTTAGTCACATTAAATTAGCAAAGCAGATGAGTTAACAACAGTCTTGACAGAAGAAATCAAACAATGAGTACCATTTTTTCTTTCATTTAACTATCTCAAAGCGAGTGGATTCCATTGAAAGTATAATTAAAAATCAAGCAACTCTCTAATACATGTACTTATGTTTAAAAAACTCTTTAAGCCTCTCATAATTCACTTTACTTTCATGGAATTTACTTTTACTTCAGGGTATAGACACAAAAACCTACAAGATAACATAAAACTACAGGCATTACAGCAGTGCTGTGTAACCTATACTAACATAAAAAATGAAAGTTCTATTTCATGGCTTTATCAAGATCACCATAAGTAAAAATATCAGTTAAATTACAGTTGGCTGGTAGTGTTTACTTCTGTGCTAAAATACTTCTTTTTCCTTGACTTATTTTCACACAAACAAACAACTCAAAATATAAACCAAGTAACAAACCTTTCAGATTTAAGTTATGCTGATTTCAAATTTGTTCTTGTAATATGTGCTTACTATTTTCTTGCTCTTTAACTAAGCTCTATGGATATGGACTTCTGTGTTGCTTTTTTCACTTCCTGGGTTTGCCACTTGCACAGCCACATATGTGGTTTACTCAAAAAAGATGTTTTGTGGATCATCCAGTGCACAATGCTGCACTTGCTAAGCTTAAGAAAGCATCAACCAGAGTCCCATTATTCAGGTTCCTTGATATTAAAGTAGTCTTAAGTTTGCAAGTTGATTTATTTGTCAGTTATTAGAGTGTGTCTTATACAAGAGGGTCAATCTGTTGACCATGCATCCAGGTTTTGACCAGTGCTGAACAGAACTATGCACAATTTGAGAAAGTTGCTTGCAATTTATCTGGGTGTGAACAATTTCATATGTATACTTATGGTATGCAGGTTTGTCAGACCACAAGGTTTGAGAGACTATATTCTATAAGCCCATATCACAGGCAACTCTTAGATTATAGAGAATGCTTGCAGAAGTTCCATAAATTGGTGCAGTAGACAGCTGGTAAATTTTTGCATATTACAAAATTTAGTGTAAATAACAGTGTAAATTTTTGCATATTGCAAAAATTTACACTGTTTCTTAACACCACAGCATCAGTATAGCTAATGCAGACATGGACCTTGTCTCTTCAATTGAGGAGATGGTTTAGTGTTGTAGCCAACAAACCCATCTCCAATTCCAAGCTAAAGGAGCTCAAAGTAATTAGAGACAAGATGTTACCCTTCAAAGCCTGAAATCATATTTACAGCAGGGCTGGCCTGGTAAGGTAGTAAAACCAGAACTTAGGGCTTATTGGAATGCAAAGAATACTCTCCCCATTACCGAAGGGATCCTCATGAAAGATTCTAGTCTTGTCATTCTAACAGTATGACAATGAAAAATGTAAGGCATGTACCAAAAGTCTTGTTTATTGGCCAGGCATAAATCAAGACATCAAAAAGTTAATAGCAAATTGTGCTACTTAACTTCAGCAACTGAATCCCAAGAAAGCAATGTTTTTAAGACCAATACCTGATTTTCCTTGGCAGATTTTGCAGCTTATCAGTTTGACTAAAGGGCAAATCTAAAGAACATGTTATTGACACTGTCAAACCTTTGTTTGCTCAACATGGTTACCCATCTACACTGGTTGCTGATGATGAGTCCTCTCATCTCAAAGGACATGAGAAATTATGGATCTGCCTGTGGTTTTGTTGTCAAGACAAGAGCCCAAGATAAAGTTAAGGATGTAAAAACTATATTGAAGAAAGGAACTAACATACATGAAGGTTTAAGAGAACACTTGAACACACCAATTTGTAACTTTCCTTACTCTCCCAATCAATTATTAATGAGTTATATAACCTGCACAAAGGTACTGACATAATCAAGGTAATTCTTATCACCATAACAACCACCACTGACACAAAAGCAAGAAGAAAAAATTGACTATGGCCATATTCTTGTAGTTGATGAATATCCCTGTTGAGAGAAAGAGAATGGGGTAAGATGACCCCTGGCTTCCCCTGCTCCTACTGCACCTGCTTTTATGCCTTGGCGGTTACATCGTAACAGGAAGCCACCTACATCTCTCTCCAAACCTGAGTGATTATACAAGATAACAACTTGTAAAATTAAATGGGGAGATGTAATGATTAGCCTGTCACATGACTGTTACTTTCATCAATTCCTTTTTGCATCAGTTGTGCTGAAACGGAACAATGGAATTTGTTTAATGACACATAAATATGCTTGTAAATACAAAATAGATGGTGATTGACTAAACAACATTCGTAATGTGCTCAGGAGTTCTCGGTCTGCACACATTACAATAACGTGTTGTTGTAAACGTTGTTGTTTACTGGCAACCCGTTTCTCTTTCGCAAGTTGATTTCAAATCCGGTGCTCTGGAAAGAATTTGATTACTTTGGAACTTGAAGGATTTCAAAAATTGCAAGAGCAAGACTGTAGGGAAGGAGTTTTCAACAGAGGGGTTACGAATATTGCATCACAAATGTTTGTTTGTATGGTTTCCCATAGGTGTCGCAAAACAATGACACTCCAAAGCTCGAAACTGGAAGTAAAACTGAGTTGGCTTTTCCATCCTTTTTTGATTGTCCGTTTTTCCTTCTTACCTAGGCTTAGATAGTCCTCTTTTGAGAAACCAAATTGGACCATTTAGAAAAATCATGGCCAGATGCCTTTCTTGGCGCCAAGCAATGACTGCTACTCTTCAACTAAATCTGGGACCATTGCTCGTTGGTGGACGTATTCAAACGCTGGTAACTTAGCTCGTTCATTCCCCAATTAAAAACTAAAAGGAAAAATACTCGCTGCAGTCGAACCTGGAAATCGCACGAACTCCACAACTACAAGGAGACATAGAAATTTATATTTTTCCTTGTCAACATTAACCGTTATCTCACATAAGTCGGCGGGCATTGGAAAGAAATTGGAAAGAAATTGAAAAGATATTAAATGAGATATCCTTTTAAAGCTCCGAACCTGCGGAATTTAGCATTCCAAGGTATCTAACGCAAGGCTCTGACAAAACATATTCAACACAGAGTCGACAATTCGTTCTTGCTATTCCTGCTGTGTGACTAAAATAAAAAACAAATCCATTAACTCTACCTTGGTAATAAAACACTGGTGATTAGTGTTGAACGCTAACAGGCCTCATGCCCAGCTGCAAATTGAAAAAAATCCACCTCACCTGCAGTATGCCTCCATTGCCCTCTGTTCTTTTCACATTAAGCTGTATAGTCTCTTCTTCGACACTCTTTCCTTGTGCGTACACTACAAGGAGTAGTGAGAAGAGTCCACAAAACACAAACTTCATGATCCTGGGTTTCTTTTACCTCGATAACGATTTCAAAGTTTTCTTTCCTTCCACATGAAAAATAAGATCTGGTTTGTTGTTTTTTTCAGCTCGCGTCAGCAAATTTTTTATAATGACTTTCCCAGAATGCAATGATCTGACAAAATACAAAACAAAATTCTTGATTGTGAGATCCAGGCTCATTTAAAAGTCGTCAAATATTCATACCATTGTGAGGCAATTAACCAATGACAAAACAAAATTTTATCACCCAAACAGGGCTTCATGCAGGAAATCAGGAATGTTCGATTATGGAAGGGAATACCTACCTTAAAATTTTTTGTGTATATTAAGATTACGGTTGTAATTATTTTCTATTTGCTAGTAATAATTGACGCGCATTGCTACAATGCGTCATCAAACACTGACTCTGGTGGCCCTTTATCCGTTATCTGCGTTTCCAAAGACTTTTCTCTCACATGATGAAAGAATGGATCCTCTACACGTAGAAAAATTTATATGGTCAGAATATGGTCAGATGCAAAACATTCACAACCATCCTTGATGTATCATATCATATCACATCATATCATATCATATATCATACCTAGGTGGTATATCCCATTGGACATAAGGTACCACGGTTTGCCACACTTCTGTCTCATCACTCTGATCACTTGAGCAGCTGGTCATTGCCCATCTGTTATCTTCACCAGTCCTTCCATGTATTTTCAAGACCCAACTCAGCACATCACCACCCAGTAATCACAATAATCCCCAGACACAGCCAAAACATCCCATTTAACCTCCCCGTCCTGGGTCTGGACAAGCTGGTGCAACTAGTCAGGGAAACTAGCTTCTCCTCAAGCAAAATTTGTTATCAGAAGAGGAGTAGAACATGCACAACTTAAAGTCACATATTTCAATGCACAAGGACTAATTCACAAAGATAGCACAAAGATCCCACAAGTCCATGCTTTATTACATGATGATGAACCTGACATATTGGGTATAACAGAAACATTTCTCTCTGATGAGATACATACTGTTTAAAACACAATGATGCTACAATTACAAGTGACATGGAGAAAGCTGAACTTCTGAACAAACACTATGCAACAGTTATGACAATAGAGCCACCTGATGGTAGCCTACATGATATAATTGTACCCGAGGGCCAACCAGAAATAGAGGAAATACTATTTACTAAGGATGATATTAGAACAATCATGTCTAAGCTCAACCTAACTAAAGCACAAGGCCCTGATGGTATTCATACAAAGGTACTCAAAGGTATTGTGTTTAGCCAGATCATTGAAAATATCGTTTGACATGTGAATTAATGGTGTTGTGTTACCAAGAGGTTGGCTGGATGCGAACATTTGCTCACTTCACAAGAAAGTATCGTGCCTGAGTGTGGGAAATTATCGCCCAGTGTCTCTGACAAGTCAAGTTGTCAAGATACTTGAAAGGATTATATGGAAACGTTTAATGTCCTTCTGCACACAAAATGGTGTAATATCATATCACCAGCATGGTTTCCAATCTGGTTGCTCATGTTTAACACAGCTCCTTGAGTGTCTTAATGACTGGACTAAGAGCTATGATATACCTGAATGTGGAGTTGATATTATATACAGAGACTTTTCAAAGGCGTTTGATTCACTTCCTCACCGTAGATTATTGTACAAATCCATAAACGTAGAATAGGTGGGAAACTGTACAACTGGATTAAAGCCATTCTAACTGATAGAAGGCAACGGACTGTATTGAATGGCTCACTGTCTAACTGGTCACAAGTAACCTCTGGTGTACCACAGGAGACCATTTTAGGTCCTACACTGTTTTTGCTATATATCAACGACTTGCCATCAATAGTGGAAAGCACAGCAAAGTTATTTGCAGACGACTGCAAATTGTACAGAGCAACTCAAAGTATTGAAGACTGCAACGCTCTACAAAGGGATCTAGATGCATTGAGTAAATGATCTAGTGACTGGCTTTTATTCTTCAATATTACTAAATGTGCAGTGCTACGGATCCGGGCAACAATAGACTATTTATATTATCTCAATAATGAGGAAATACAAGTTTCTGATGAGCAAAAGGATCTTGGTATCACAATATCAACCATCAAAATATATCTCGCACATTTATAAAAAAGCTAACCAGCGGCTTGGAATGATTAGACGCTGCACATCTGATAAATCTAAAACAACAATACATCTATTGTACAAAGCTCTGGTAAGAACCAACCTACAAAACAATTCTCCTGCATGAAACCCTTGGCTATTAAAAGACATAAGAGAAATAGAAAAGGTTCAGCACAGATGCGAGAAGCTGTGCAACACCAGTTTCGAGCCCTTGCAGGACAGAAGATGTAACGCTGACCTAAGGGAAACATATAAATATCTCAATAGTCATTACAAATTGGATTACAATAGCTTCTTCACCAAGTGCAAAACCCATACAAGGGGACATTCCCCAAAACTATTTAAACAGCATGCGTGCACTGATATCAGGAAGCATTTCTATACCAATGGAGTGATAGATTTATGGAATAAATTACCCCCAAAAACAGTGGATAGTAAGACTGTGAAAAATTTCAAACAGAGGCTGCAGCTAAACTATCCTTGATGTCTAGAAGAGGATCATATAATATCATATCATTATCACCTACCAAGGCACAATACATTTTAAAAGTAAAGACACACTTTGTAAAAGAAGCGAGTCCCGATTTTATTAAAAATATGAACAAAATTAAACTAAATTCTAGTGTGACGATTCCGATCAACGAGAAAGAGAACATTTTGTAAAAACAATGAGACTAAGTATTAGCAAAAGTTTGAAGAATTAAAGGTGCAACCTGGAATTAACAAACTTAGTCCCTGAAGTTGTTATGGCCAGAGTGGCCGCACGAGAAAGGACTCCTTTGTCCAATGCTCTATCGTGAAAGTAATACTGATGATGTGGAATCAGAAAGAAGTGAAAATGTGAATAGATCGAGCTGGGTTCAAGTCAGTGTCAACAATCTTGCAACAATATCTAGTTCAGTTGGTAGAGCATGTGGCCAAGATAGTCAGAGGCACTGGTTCGAGCCTAGTCAGGAACTACATATTTTTCATTCCTCAATAAAAGTTTCCGTATGACCAACATATCAAAAATCATCTATCAGATAAAGTCCATTAAAATAATCGAACTGACTGTTTTTTTAAATAAAATAAAAAATTTCCTTTGGGGTCATTCTAGAAAATTAAAATTTCAATATTTTCAATAGTTGGGTCCCTAATTAATTGATTGTACAAGCATGGCTGATTCAGTGGTAAATATCTTAGATGCCGTTCGATTGACCAGTGTAACAGTTAATTCTTACCACTGAAAATAAAAGTAAGAACGGCGTAGGGTAGAAATATTTCCCAGGTGACTGTGCTAGCTGAAAGTTACCCTTCCCAACCAATATTTACTCCACTATGATTGAAAAGTAAATCATAATAAAAAACCATCTATTCTATATTAGAAAACTTTTGTTATCATAGCGCTTATATTCCCAACAGATGTAGAATGACAGGGATAAACTTTAAAATATTCATTAGGGAAATAAACTTTTGAGTAATTAAAGTGATCAATATGTTTTTATAAAGAAAAACATTTAAAAAAAACAGTTAAAAGATCACACATTATCTAACTACACTTGGTTGAAATGTTGTCGACAGCAATTTGTTGACAGTAAAATAAATATTTGAAAAGGAAGTAAACTTAACATGAGTACATGTGTAAAATAGCTGAAAATTTCTTCAAGTAAGAAATTTGGAAGGTCGGTATTCAGTTCAGTAGATCTAACAGTTGATTTATGACATGCTAAAGCTAATTGTTGCTATGGTCAGGGAAGACTGTCATGTTCTTTTTGCCAGGTGTAATCTGCAGGTCTCCTAAAAGTTATCATGACCGGGACAGAGTAAGCCTGAGAAACTTTCTTTTTATGAAATGCCCCATGCGGCAGGGCAATTCAAATAGCCTCTGACAACCTAATGCCTAACTTCTGACCTTCACCGGTTGGAGGTAGACAGAGCTCTTTTGTCTTGGTTGGCAGTCTGTCTAGGAGAGGGATCACTCTAATTGTAAAGCCAGTGGTACCTATTGGTAATCATATGAAACCAGTAGTACCTGTTCATGATCTGGTCGTCAACGATAAAACTGACTCCCCTTTTGGACTTGTTTAGTGGGGAAGGTTATTGGTCATCCAGCAGGACTAAATAGAAGACATGACAAAGGGTGGAGGTACTCTTTTGAGANTTCAAATAGCCTCTGACAACCTAATGCCTAACTTCTGACCTTCACCGGTTGGAGGTAGACAGAGCTCTTTTGTCTTGGTTGGCAGTCTGTCTAGGAGAGGGATCACTCTAATTGTAAAGCCAGTGGTACCTATTGGTAATCATATGAAACCAGTAGTACCTGTTCATGATCTGGTCGTCAACGATAAAACTGACTCCCCTTTTGGACTTGTTTAGTGGGGAAGGTTATTGGTCATCCAGCAGGACTAAATAGAAGACATGACAAAGGGTGGAGGTACTCTTTTGAGAGTGAATGCCCACCTACAAGGAAGTGGCCTCTCTTTTGAAATACTAGACAGAAGGCAATGGGAAGCCACTGTCTTAAACTGTCAAGAAAAATCATTTTAACACACAATTGAATGGTAATAGATAACGGTATGAAGGGGTCGTTTCTTCAGGGACCGATTTCTTTCCCGGTAACAATTATCATGTGCATCAGGTGGTACCTGAAAGTCAAGGAGCAACTATCTGTAACAAGGATACCATAAGAATATGAAAATGCAATGTAAGAAGATTGTATTAAGTTGGAAAACTTGACAACGTAAAACAAGAGAAGACAAGACTCGGAACTAACACCCTTGGCATCTGTGAAACCTGATGGAAGCAGAAGGGAGATTTTGTATGGGACGAGCATCGAATGGTTTAATCAAGAGAAAAGAAGCACGAGATGGATGTTTAAATCATAATAGATAAAGAACGAGAAAAGTGTGTGCTAGGATATTGGCAGTTAACAGAGTTATTTGAGTGACGTTCCTTCGGAAACTATTTAACTAACGTTTCTGTTGTGGTGGTATATATGCGCCAACATCAGAAAGGAGTGAAAAAGAAGTTGATGGGTTTTATGATATGATAGAAAAGGAGACATTCCAATGCAAATCTCAAGAGATTACAATTGTGATGGGGGGATGTAAATGCTAAGGCAAGAGAGAGAACGATAGTAGTAGTGATACTGTTGGAAAACTCAGGCTTGGAACACGCAAAGAAAGAGGTAAAGGATGCGCTTTGTGGTGTTCAGCAAAGAACCTTGGTTTGAGGAGCATTTGAGATGACTATAGACTTGGAGAAGCCCAGAAAGTGATAACGAAAACCAGATTTTGTGACCGTCAACAAACGATTTAAAGATGCAGCTAAATACTCCCAGGCATATTCAATAGCTAACTTAAGTAGCGACCAATGTCCAGTCTTCTTTAAGCATATGATGTGATTGAAAAGTTTGGAAAAAGAACGAGACACGCCAGATTGGCTTTTGCCACCCAACATAACAACCTAGAGATCAAGCAGACACATGCGGTTGTTGTGAGAAAGGTTTAAGACCCTCTAACACGAAAGAGTGTCAAAGTGGAACACCCTCAAATAGATACTAAATATAGATAAACAAACAAAAAGTAAATGGAAGACAAAGAAAATTGTCGATCTAATGAAAAAGAGACAGCAAATACTCAAGACAGAAAGTCCATAGTACCAACAATTAACAAATGATCAAGATTAAGTGCAGAGAAGCAAAGAAGTTATGGCTTAACGCAATATGTGACGAGGATGAGCGGTGCAGAAACTCAGAGTCAGCTAGTACGCACAAGAAAATCAAGGAGATTGCTGTTCATCTCAACTCATGTACATCGTCTAGGTGCATAAATTTCAACAAAGGTAATATTATCACGAAACAGCTGTCCCATGACAGAAGAAGAGAGAAAATGATAATACACACCAGCATGAATGGGTTAAAGATTCTCAGTACGTACAACATTGGCCAAAATTGAAAAAAGGCTGCAGATCCAGATAAAACATGTTATCGAAATGCTGACAGCTTTGGCGGAGTTGGAAATTGAAAAACTGGCCGAAGTAATGAAAGAAATATACTATAGAAAAGAAATACCAGAAGACCTCAAAAAGTTGGTATTTATTGCTTTGCCAAGGAAACCAGGAGCAATAAAATGCAAATTTCATCGAACTATTAGCCTAATGAGTCATATATAATAAAATTAATACTGAAAATTATTATGACAAGAACCCGAACGAAAATAAGAAAAGAGACGAGTGTAGGTTTCTTAAAAACTTTGGCAGCAGAAGTGCAATCTTTATGGAATGAATGTTGTCTGAAAGGACAATTGAAAAGGAAAGATGCACATTTGTTTCATTGACTTAATCAAGGCTTTTGACAGAGTGAAGCACGAAGAGCTTTTTAGGATGACGGAAAGCTTANCCAGAAGACCTCAAAAAGTTGGTATTTATTGCTTTGCCAAGGAAACCAGGAGCAATAAAATGCAAATTTCATCGAACTATTAGCCTAATGAGTCATATATAATAAAATTAATACTGAAAATTATTATGACAAGAACCCGAACGAAAATAAGAAAAGAGACGAGTGTAGGTTTCTTAAAAACTTTGGCAGCAGAAGTGCAATCTTTATGGAATGAATGTTGTCTGAAAGGACAATTGAAAAGGAAAGATGCACATTTGTTTCATTGACTTAATCAAGGCTTTTGACAGAGTGAAGCACGAAGAGCTTTTTAGGATGACGGAAAGCTTAAGTCTGAATGGAAAACATATTCTCTGAGCCTGTACAGGGAGCAGACTGTTTGTGTAACAGTTGGCAACGATATGACTTCATCAAGATTAAGAGAGGAGCACAACAGGAAGGTGTGTTTTCGCTCGGCTTATTGAATCTCTAGAGTAAAACAATCTTAAGGTAGTTTGATAGTTTGCAAGGTTGTAGGTGGTCAAGCCAATATAAATAATTGTTATGCAGATAACATTGTACTGTTAACAGTAACTGAAGATAAGGTACAATAACTATTGGACAAGGTAGTACAAGAAAGCAAGAAGAAGGGATTGATGATCAATTGTAAAAAGACGGAATCTCTAATGATAAGAAAAATAGGAAGTCCTAGGTGCGAGATACAAATAGGAGATGTTATCGTAAAAGAAGTGGAGAAAAATGGAATATGAGACACAGAAACCAGGAGGCGTATTGGAAATCGGAACAGAAGCATTTGAAAAATTAGGACAAATTCTGAAAAATTACAAGCAGCCAATGCAGACAAAGAAAAGAGTGTTGCATTGTTATGGGAGATATGTCTCTTGTTAGGGTAGTGAATGGTAGACGATAGCACCACCAATGGAGAAAAGGTTGAAAGCAGTTAAAATGTGGTTCTACAGAAGAATATTGAGAATACCGTGAAAGGGGGGTGTTAAAATTAAAGGTGTTTTTAAAATGCGGGGACAGAAAGAAGCCTGTGGAAGATTATCAAAAAGAGACCTCTCATATTCCTAGGACACAAAATGAGAAAGGAAGGGACAGGCAATCTGATCCTTACTGTATGCGTTGGAGGAAAAAGAAACAGCGGAAGACAACGATTAAACTACATGAGAAGTGTGAGTAAAGGAATGATGGAACAAACATCAGGTGTAAATAAAGAAAGAATAAGTGAACAGACTCACTTTATGTTTGCCATCCAAAATGATTTCTTTCTGCCTCTGCACTTCTTAGCCATGTTGTTTTCGGCCGACCTCTTTTTCTTTTCCCCTCTCAATCCCACGTCAGTGTAACTTTAGGGTTATCATCTGGTGGCTTCTTCAGAGTGTGCCCAATCCATCTCCACCTTCTGCACCCGATGATCTCCCTCACTGGATATGTTTTAGTCCTGTGGTAGATATCATTACTGATTTTCATGGCCCAGAGGATGCGAAGTATCCTCTTTAGACATTTTCTCTGAAATGCTTCTAATCTGGTGAAATCACTTTCATTTAACTTCCATATTTCTACTCTATAAAGTAATACTAACATCACATTGCTGTTAGATATTCTAACTTTAGTCTTCTTGCTGTACTTTGTAGACTTCTAAAGGGGATTATGCATTACAAAGGGATTTCTTTCTAAGCTCAGTCTGCACCTGATTTCCTCTGATCCTCCTCCGGTCTTGTTGGTGACAGCTTCCAGGAATGTAAAACTGTCAACATCGTCGACATTCTTTCCCTGTATCTCAATTGGACTTGTTTACCTTGTTGTTGATCCTCAACATCGTGGTCTCTATCTGTGTTGATTCGGAATCCAATACTTCCAGCATGTTTGCACAGCCTCTCAGTTTTCACTTGCATATGTTGGTACTTATTAGATAAGAGGGTGATGTCGTCAGCATAAGCCAAGTCTTCTAGCTGGGAGACAAACTTCCATCTTCTGCCTGGTATTTTCTCATTATTCTCATTACCAAGTCTACAGGAATGCTGAAGAGAAAGGCTGACATAACATAGCCCTGTCTTTCCCCATTTTTGACCGAGAACCAATCCGAAGTCCTCCCGTTGTTGATGACACAGCTACTGCTTCCATCGTACATTTTCTTGATGATGTTAATAAAGAGATCAGGGATTCCATATGACTTCATAAGCTTCCATAACTTGTGTCTTCTGATGCTATCGAAGACGTTTTGAACGTTTATAAACGTAATGCATAAAGGTACTTCCCATTTGATGCACTGTTCTACAATGTTACATAATACAAAAAATCTGCTCTGCTGCACTGTGACCTTTCCTTTATACTGCCTGCTCCTTCTTTAGCTTTTCCTCAACTACTTTTTTAATTCTCTCGATAATGACTTAACAGAGAACTTTTCCAGGTATGAATAGAAGTGACATTCCCCTGCTGTTGTTACATCTGGTAAGATCACCTTTCTTTGGTACCCTGGCTATCATAGACTTCTTCTGTCTTCTGAAATAGTAAAGGGTTTCCTTACTTCTTCAAATAACTGATGTAGTTTCCCTGGTGTTATCTCGTGTTCAGCTTTTAACATTTCTCCACTGATATTATCCACACCTGCTGCTTTATCAATTTTAAACTTGCTTAGCGCTTGTTTCACTTCCTCCACTGTAAATGATCCGGTGTTGATTTCTTCAATATTTTCAACATTAAGGTCAAACTCGTTGTCATTGTCTTCATCACTCATGTTCTTAGCATTCAAAACTTCCTCAAAGTGTTCTTTCCATCTTCTAATTATCTGATCTTCTCCAATGAGAAACTTACCGTTCTTGTCTCTCACTCCAGCGATTGATTGTCTTTTCTGATTACAATGTTCTGTGGTGATCTTGTAAAGAGTTTCCGTGTCATTTCTCTTTTCTGCATCTTCAGCATTTTTATTTACATTTTTATCCTTTTCACTGTACTGTTGTTGTTTAATTAGCACGTATTCTTTCAAAGTGTGCACAGCTTACTTCATTCTTTATCTTTTTCTTTTCACCTGCAGCTTTCCATGTTTCATTGCTTATCCAATCCTTACATTGTTTTCTTTTCCATCCTAAGACACTTTCAGCTACCCCCGTATAAATTGATGTGAAGTTCTTCCATTCCTTTTGCATGCTATGCTCATCCATCTCACCCTGTGCATTTTCCATTTGGAATTACATATGTTAAATGTTATACATGTTGCCAAAGCAATTTATCTCAACAAGGCAGATAAAGAAAACTATTTATTTGGATATAGCCTTTTTCTCTGAGACTATTTATCTGCATTTTGTCTCTTTCTCTGAGTGGAATGCTGGTTAACTTTAAACCTCTTCTTCTTTTCCAATGTAAATTGCTTTAGGATTTCTTTCTGTTTTAAAACCACACTGTTGTATCCTATTCTTTTGCTGCTGCTGCTTCTGGCTCTGCGTCGTGATAATCTTTTCTTTACCTTTTCGTCTACCAAATCATGATCAGTTCCAGCACCTGCTCCTTGCATGGTTCGTACATCAGCGAGAAATATCCTATATCTTCCACTGATGAAGAAGTGATCAATCTGGTTCCCAATCTCTTTGGTTTGGCGATATCCATGTATATTAGTGTATATCATTATGCTTGAAGAGTGTCCCTCCAATTACAAGGTCATGCCCTTCACAGAGCTTATAAAGTCTCTCGCTATTCTCATTCATTTCTCCTAAGCCTTTTTTTCCTAATGCTCCTTTGTGATCTATGTTGCCGCAGCCCACCTCGAGATTTGCATCTTCCATGAGGATGAGCATATAATGTTTTAGTGTTAGTTCTATTTCCTTCTGAAGTTGTTCACAGAATGTATTTTTTTCATCCTCACCAGCATCATTTGTAGCACTGTATATCTGAATAATGGTAGCCTTTACATATCTAGAATTGAATCTGGCCGTTATTATTCTGTCATTTACAGGATTCCATCTGATCATACATTTCCTTGTTTCAGTGGTTAACATTATTCCTACTTCTCTATGATTTTGTTTCTTTGATCCAGAGTAGAGAACTGTTTCTCCTGTGGTAACTCTCACTTTTCCGAAACCTGTCCATCCCATCTCACTTATTCCAAGCACATCAAGGTTGTATTTCCTCATTTCTCTGGCAACTATTGCAGTCTTCCCGATAGCATACACGGTCCTTGCATTCCAGAATAAACTCCTTTGGTTTGAGTAATGATCCTATACATGCCATTTTCGAGTCGGAGATACCCGTTAGGTTTTCATCCCCAGCTGTCACATTTGTGCCTTCCCATGTTAAATTATAATCTAATATGGGAGGGCGCACATATGATACATATGGATGATAATTATCGTCCTCAGGAATTTTACATGACATGTCTCTGCGACCATAGATAGCTTCGTTTACTGTCCAAATTTCCGTACGCAGGCTTTTTTCACAGGAAGAGGTGATTACCCTCTCGCCCAAACCCTCCTCCTTTCTCGTCCGGGCTGTTGTCTGGCCTTGGCGGAGTTGCAACCTTGGATTGTAGATATTCAAAGGTCCGATACTCGAGACAAATTTTGAAGGTTTATGTAAGTTCAACGTCACAAGATATCAGTAACTCTCCAACTCAAACTTAAACACAACAGCAAGATAAAAACTGGCCATAACTCAAAATTGAAGCTATTGTTATTCTAAAAGGAGGCTGCAGTGTCTAAAGCTATTAAAAATTGATGCACATAAACAAATTAAAGAGTTGCTTTGGTATTGTAAGTGGTCCTCCTAACACCAAAGCACTGAACTTCAACATATTGGCAGCTATACGGTACATCAAGTGGGTGTAAAAAATCAAAGGATGGGCAGATCATTATGGAAAACAATAAAATCCTAGGGAGATGGTCAGAATAAAAAGGTGAACTGTATGATGACATCAGACCAGAGGACAAACCTATTATTAAGAACTTTGAATGTCCACCAATTATGGAAGAAGAAATAAAACAATAAAGCAATGAGAAAGATGTGAACGGGGAAGACAGGAGGTCCAGAAGGTGTAACTATCGAAATGGTAGAACCACTGGAAAACGTGGGAGTGCCAACACTCACCGAATTTCTAAATTTTGTATACTTCTGTACACCATATTTATTACATCACCTAAGAAACCTGCAGCAACAAAATGTGAGCTTCACCGTACCATCAGTCTAATGAGCCACATTACCAAAATATTACTGACGATTCTGATGATGAAAGCAAGGAACAAAATCAAACAAGAGATAGCAGAAGAACAATGCGGATTTGTTTAAGGGAAAGAAACAACAAATACTATATATTTATTGAGGACCCTCATCGAGAGAAGCTTGGGAATGCAAAAAGATCTTTATATTTGCTTTATCGATTTCACCAAAGCATTCGACAAGGTGAGGCACATAGAAATCATGAATATATAAGAAGAGCTGGACATAGATGGTAAAGACCTGAGAATCATAAGAAATATACACAACCTAAGATATGCAGACGACACCGCATTAATTGCAGAGAATGAAAAAGATCTACAGGCTCTGCTGTATGTTGTTGTAAAAGAAAGTGACAAAATGGGTCTGAATATGAATGCCAAGAAAACAGAAACAATGGTTATCTCAAGCAAAAAGACCATACCAAAATGTAATATCAAAATAAATAATAAATTGTTGGCCCAAGTGAGAAAATTCAAATACTTAGGGTCCCTGGTCACAGAGGATGGAAAATGTAAAACAGAATTTTGAAACCGAATAGGCCAAGCGAAAACATCTTTCCATAATATGAATCAGTTCCTACCAAATAAGAAATTATCGCTTAAAGTCAGAAAAATACTACTGAAATGTTATATTATGCCCATCCTAATGTATGCATGCGAAGCATGGACAATATCAGCCAACATCAGAAAGAAACTGGAAGCAACAGAAATGTGGTCTCTTCGAAGATTGTTTATAATCCCATGGACAGCAAAGAAAACAAACAACGAAGTCATAAAGGAGGCAGAAACGCAAAGAACACTCATCAGAAACATACGGATAAGGCAGGGAACATTCTTTGGTCATGTGATGAGACCAGGAGGGCTGGAAAACTTGGTCACAACTGGAAGGAGCAACGGGAAAAGGTGCCCAGGGCGACAACGAACGAAGATGCTGGATGATCTTACATCATGGATGCGAACACACAAGAATATTAAGACCATTCAAGCTACTGGAGACAGAAAGATGTCGAGGAGCATGATCGCCAACGCCTATCGGCTCGGCATAGGATGATGATGATGATGACGGTACAACTGTGTATGCTGCAACCTTAACTTTACAACTTGTAGATTACAACTGCTGTATTATTTTGATCTTGCTTCAATTGTTGGAGGTGGGACTGTGAGGGTAAATCTCAGTTTTTACTCTTAAACTCTGATAATTAACTAGGCAATGGAGAGTAGTTCATAGGAGTTTTTCTCTTTTGTGTGGTTGTCATCACACTGGACCTTTCAATGCTACATTCGCTCCAAACAAAATTTGCTGTTTTTGATAAATAGAGATTCCTCACCATTGTTCAATCATTCCTCGCCAGAATAGGTACTTAAAACCATAAAAAGATACTAATTGTTTTTCTTGAGACACAAGTATCCAGAGGAAATCTGTGATATATCTTTAAAGAAACATGACAACAAAGAAGCAAATTTCAGGCGACTAGTAAAGCAATTTACTGTTAAAAATGGTCCCTAGTACCATTGAGTTGCTGAACTATTTACTAGAGATCGTGTCTCAGACGACTCCCTGACATGCTATGAGAACCTGAGCTTTAAAGAAAGCTTTGGTCGATACAGAGTGAAGAAATTGGCAAAATATTTACACAACAGTATCAATAAAAGTCGAGGCAATGCTCCAAAGACCAAAACGCTTGAAACAAAAAAAAATTTTTGTTGTGGCTGCCAGACGTTAAACATCAGAAGTACTACCTTAAATACAGAGGAATGTGCTAGAAAAACAGCCAAATATAACATTTGTCTCGGTTTTGACTCCCAAAGCATGCCATCTTACGTCAGAAAATTATCCCGAAAATATAACTGATAATTGAAAAGACCTACAATTTTATGTGCTTATTAAAATCGCTTTCGATTGAAAACAAAGTTTGCTTTCGATATGTAATACAAGAAATAAAATCTTACTTGATATTTTCCAATTCTTGTTACAAGTTGCAGAATACGATATTTTTACAAACGTGGCCATTTCATAATTGACTTCACCAAGGCTATGTTGGTAACTGCAACTGTATAATTTGTAATCCCTCCGCTTTTGTTTATACTTTTAAGCTGGTACATGCAGCTGCTGTAGCTACCACAGCAGACTAAAAAAAGTGAGTCGCTGAAGAAGTGATCCATATCACTGAAGTANCCAAATATAACATTTGTCTCGGTTTTGACTCCCAAAGCATGCCATCTTACGTCAGAAAATTATCCCGAAAATATAACTGATAATTGAAAAGACCTACAATTTTATGTGCTTATTAAAATCGCTTTCGATTGAAAACAAAGTTTGCTTTCGATATGTAATACAAGAAATAAAATCTTACTTGATATTTTCCAATTCTTGTTACAAGTTGCAGAATACGATATTTTTACAAACGTGGCCATTTCATAATTGACTTCACCAAGGCTATGTTGGTAACTGCAACTGTATAATTTGTAATCCCTCCGCTTTTGTTTATACTTTTCAGCTGGTACATGCAGCTGCTGTAGCTACCACAGCAGACTAAAAAAAGTGAGTCGCTGAAGAAGTGATCCATATCACTGAAGTAGTTAAGACATCTTACATTCAACCAAACATTTGTTCGGGAAGAAAGAGACATTATTCCAAAATATGATCTAAGCTGGAGATGATATAATACGATATCCAAAACATAAAAACAATGTGCAGAATATGTAGTATTCGTTGCAAGGCATTTTTTTGTAAATCAAGGCAAAGTTCTTCCTGAGAGGAGCTGTGCAAGGGTCTAACAAAAGGAAGTGCTCAACTGAAAGGGTTTTAAGATTTTCTAAATAAAATGATTCCTAACTTTAAGCTCCTTCGAGTCCAAGTATGGACGTAGTGACCCATCCTTCGTTTCGACTATCATCAAGAAATTGACCCATTCTGTAGGTTTCGATACTTCAGATATGTTGGCGGATTCGAATCGGTTCCGTGTAACTTCTAGTTTAGGCATGATATGAAGTGAAACTTTGGACCAGGGATGGCTGGTACAGCATTTTTAGCTACAGATGTGATATTTGCCTTCAACTTTACCCAGCCCTGCAAACATGTCGTTTAACTCTTCGAAGATATCTCTGACCTCGGGATTTACAGAGTTTAGTTGGAAAACAATTATGTCCCAAGGCAAAGTAACGGTTTGGCATTTAATATAACAATAAAGATGTCGGCAGGAAGTAACGTTTAGCCTTTCCGAAAGGAAGGCAATTTATACCATATGAACGAAGTTAGGAGTCGTTGAGAGGGAAGGGCGATTACGAATGTTGGGAAAAATTGAAGACGGTGTCACATTACGTTCTGCCCGTGTCTACTTAAAATTTAATAGAGCGGCCGAAGTCCTTCCTGTTGGTGTTTATTTCTCTGTCCATCCAATCAGCTGATAAGTGGTCGATGTATGGTTGCGAAACACTCAACCGTTATGATGTACTTCCTTAACTGACACTAGCAAAATGGTGGAGTTTGAGACAATTTGTGGAGCGCCGACCATAGGCGGAACAGGAGGATTGATGGAGTGTAGTCCCACAGTACTAACATAGTTTCTTACGGGATGTAGGTTTCGGGCCACAGCTTTGCTGCTCGCCATGTCATCAAATAGAATCAGCTTGTTGTATATTTTCAAGGATACTGACATGACTTTGTGATGATTCATATTCTTTAAAACTGAATTGCTTTGTCAAAGGCTATCCCAGTGTCTCAGAGCAGTCGTGGTCGGGCTTCCTTTGAGTTGCTGTCACGGACTAGTCGACCTCAAATTAAGCTATCTTCCAGGTCACCTAAGTCAGACGTTTTAGCTTTGACCTTTAAATCTACAAGAAACTCTGAAAAAGGCCTACCATCATGAAAACAAGTGTTAAAGATATACCTCTCATAGGTGATATTCTTTCTAGGGTTGAAATAAGCATCGAATTTCTGGAGAGGTGGGTCAATCTTGTTATCTTCAGCAGCTCTAAAAACAATCCTGTTATAAATTTGTAGGGCTTCCTCCTTTATCATATACAAGAAGATGCCACATTGAATATTTTCAGGTTTGGATGGGGCCCTCGAGGCCTTGCAGTGTAGGTTCCAGCGGAGTTTCCATTTCCTCCAGTGTTCAGGTACATTGCCTGTCGTGATTACGGAGTCCAGAGGCTTCAAACGATTCATGATAATAAGCTTTCTTTACTCCTGGTGCCATGTAATGTTGGGGACGTCGGCAATACGCGTTTAGTCCTCCAAATTATATATAAAATCAAGAACGTACATAACGCTACGAGTATAAAAAATAAAATAATCTATATCCAGTGCTGGGTTCCGTATATATTGGAGCCAACTTTTTGTAAATATGTTCCAAGATCATCTGTCCACAGACATCTCTTCATGCACTACCCAATCCCTACAGTGTGCAGCATCTAGATACCTTTTTAAACTCTTTAATGTATGGTTATAATTAACAACATATTCTTGAAATAACCGATCCACTTTTGGCTGGATTTGCTTCCCCTTCCTACTGAATGAATGTACTGTTTAATATATTTCATATATTAAATAAATGTGGTTGTTAATGAATGTAGCCACTGGAAAACATTAAAAATTTTCAATTCCCATTGTATTCCATGCTCAGAAGTAGGAAGTTTTTCCTGTACAAAAAACCAAACTCTGCATTGACTGAAAACCCCACAAGTAATTGAAGTTCAGAAGGCATGAAAAACAAACCTACATGCATATTCTTTGAGTGTATTGTGCAGTAATATTTATTACAAATTTGACAAATTTAATTGTTTACTGACTGAAATTGAACAACTGATTAATTACAACAAAAATGAAAACCAGTTTCCAACTTATACTCATCAATTTCTAATCAAAAGGCCATTTATTAATAAACTGACTTTAAAAAATCTACATTTTATCAAACTATCTCACTACTCTCCTTCAACGTGAACGTAAAACCACATATACAGAAAAATAATTCCTTTTCATCCAGAGATCTTGACAAGTTTGACAGTTTTTACTTTTGATTTTTGAGTGTATTAACACAAAATAACATCAAACAAGCTATAAAAACAGCCATCCAGATCACAGGGCATTCTGCACAACAGTTAAAAATTTGAGACCTTTTCATGTAAACAAAATGGCTTAATACATACTGTCAACAAAATTGCAATACTTCTCATACAGGCTTTTGATACATTCTACACCTTCTTAAGTAACCCTGATCAATGATACACTTCATTAATTAAAATGTAACCAAATTATCTTCTTCATTTAGACCAGAGTTATGCTACAAAAATCACTACAGCAAAGGCTCCAATTTCTAGATGCAAATACAAGACTTGGGAATTTGATGGTACACAACCTTTTAACTGTTGGTGTAACCATCCATTTAAAATGGAAACTGGTCCAAAATTTCAAAAAGCAAATTGAATTTTAATCTCAGCATTTGGTGGAGGTAAGGAAAGGTCATAACTTGGATAACTCTTGGTAGATCCTGAGGATACAACAAAAATTACTGGAAAGATGTGATGACCACCTCCATAAGGGTCTTTACCAATATGAAAGTAATACCTTTTTCAGCACACATAATTATTGTTTTTTGCCTACAGGAAAAAAAGGAGTTTCATCTCCCTTTCAAAAACCATTACAAATCTTACCCTTGTGTAATCTCTGGAAAAAAGCAAACTGGTTCAAGATCTGACTATGACAATGGGAAAATGACCAAGTTTTCTAGACAAATTAAGTTTCTCTCATGCCTCAAATGTAGTGTACAAGTTTGTTTGCACTAACTGTAATGCTTGTTATGTTGGGGAAACTGAAAGACATTTGTCCATCAGAATCAAGGAACATTACAAAGACAAAAAAATTCCCATGTGTACTAACATGTAAATGCTTCTTTATATTGTAAAAGAGTGTACATTGATACTTGTTTTCTATTTCAGATCATGCAAGCTACAAGAAACAATTACACAAAAAAGAAGGATTGTACATTGAATGGAAACAAATGATATTAAATAAGAAATTATATTATTATATAAGACAATTGTTTATTCAATGTCTAGTGATCCCATGTGTAAATCTTTTATGTATTGATTCAAATGCTAAGAGTTGTTTTGGTTCAGTTTACTTGTGATGTTTTAATTAGTTGGGGTTTTTTGTCATTGTTTTGTCATTAATGTGTCTTGTAAGTTGGCATTCTGATGAAGGTATGAAGAAAAGTATCATGTTGCTTATCAAATTTATATCAATTTTATGCTGAATCACAATTTTGCAAGTTTTCTTTATTGGAATATGATCCCTCCCAGCCAAGGCTGCAACACAATGATAAACAAGGCCAGAATAAAGGTTCTTGCTGTTACTCAGAAACAATAGCATAAATCTAAAGGCCCCTTACAAGAATACAAAAACCACAAAAGAAATTCTACACTGCCTGGATTTGCTTTTAAATTTCCTCACTAAAAATGTTTAATGAATGCAAAAAAATTCACTATGTAAAGCAAATGGCAGAAGACTGCAACTTCTGAGTGGGATCCTTTTAATTATAGTTTGACTATACCAAGAAGTAAATACAAATAAAGGAGCACAAAAACTGCTATCCCACTCTCTCAATTATACCATCTACCTTCTTTCCAAAATAAAAGACTTTTTAACGTCCATAATTAATTGTTGGAATAAATTTAATATTACAAAAATTTGTCAAGGAACTCTATCAAAATCAAAATTTGCCAAGGAATAGGGAAATACAAAAAAAGTCTTTTTTGCTGTTTTTTTCCTTTCAACTATAAAAGTATAAATACCAAAAAGAAGTTTCCCACTGATCTACAAAAACCCAACAGACTCAACCTGACGTTAACAGGAAACTTTATCTATAGGTATCATTAGGTTGCCTAAAAATTAATTCATAGAAAACTAACAATAGAAGGAATTGTTGGGGGTATAAAAATTAATGGAAATCTTTTAAAAAAATTGTCTGTTTTTCCTTTTATTGCCATTAGGTGATAAGGAAATTCAAAGTCTAAAAAGAAGTAAAAAAATGATTAGGAAAGGCATTGCAAATCCAACTTCTATTTACATTAAAGGTTTTCCCCTTCTGATTGTTCAACTTCTTTTATCTTACTCAGTTATTCCAAAATGTTATGAATAAAATACCCCCCAAAATTAGATATTTTAACAATATGGTCAGGATAAGTTAATGTTCCAAGATTTTGTATCTATACAAAAACCCAACTTTAAATACCCAAATACAACATCTGAGGAACCAGAATATAAAAACTATATGAAACCTTACAAATTTTGTGTCAGTTCTGTAGTAATCCAAGGTAATAAAAGCCTCAATAACTACCCTGCTATACAGGGTAACCACTCAAACTTAAAATGTTTTATCAGCTTCCCAAGCCTGTAAAATTTTTATGGTGCATAGTTACATATCAAAGTGGCACTCAAAAAAAATTAGCTTATCCAATATACTCTCAATACTGCCACTTTCACACCACCAAAGTTATACCAACCTTGGGTTGCAACAATTTGTTAAAATTACATCAGTCATTAAAAAAACAAATCCTGTAATGTTCATTTATCTGAAGCTGTTGCCAATGTCCTAACTAGATCTGAAAATGAACAGTCTACTGCACAATCCTAGCTTTCTGCAAAAGAACCTATGTTTTCCAATGGAAAAATTAAAATTTTCTATTTGAAGAGATAGCCAACTTTGGGTGTACAGGTGTTCAATGCAAATTACAAAAACTATTTGAGATCAAAAAGATTCCTGGTAGAAAATAAAAATTACCTTGACAAAACATCTTTCAGTTGGAGTGGTCACCATAACAACAATGTCAGAAGGACCTATCACACATTATACAATAGCCACATGAAAACAAAATTTTTTATATGTATTTATTTGTGTAAACCAAATAGTTTAACATACTTCCAATTATATGTTTACAAATTCCATCACATCATATTGTTATTCTCAGGCTTTGAATAATTAGGGGATTGGAAAGACTGGAAGTGATGGAATAAATTATGGGTTGGAAATCTCACAAATCCAAGTGCTTAGGGAATCTGCATTGATTAAAGATATGTGCAACATATCTTAGAAAGAAAGGGAAAACAGTGATAATTAAAACTCATTTCAATCACAGACTTTTGAGAAATAAATGAGTAGTTCTACAAGGTTTCATAAAAATTGCACTTTGTCCAACAATTATGGACTTCCAACAGTTTTCATCAACAACAGCCCAGATGGACTGTTGTTGATGTTGTTGACACTCATCCATTCAATTAATATGCTTTATGCCATGACCAACTGTCAACCAAAACAATGAATGAATCAGAACATCAGACATAAACTGCCCAGTGTCTGCTAAGCATTCAATCAAAAAAATTTCTTTAATAAATTTCAAAAAGAAATATTATAAAAATGGGTAAATCCCTAGTACTATCAAAGGGGTAATTATTCAAAACCTGAGGCTTCTTGGAAGGTGTCCAGATTAATGTGGCAAGCCTTAACGTTTGTTAAACTACAGAGATTTTCATTTTCCTACAGCTGTTAAAAGTTGTGATCAAAAGGTGACACAATCAAAATATTATCAGCTGGTACAATGCTTAAACTTGCTCATTAATCTCAGAACACTCAGTAAAAAGAAGTACTTCGGTGTTTACATTTATGCCTAGCACAAAACAGCCTGGCTACAATTGTGATAATCATAACATAAACAGGAAGTACAGGTTAATACACATATCAGAAAAGTGCATTTCCATTCTCTCCATCAACTATCTCTCCTACTCTCTTGTGTTGCTGCTCCTCTTCATCATATATATTACCTTTTTCATCAATCTAATAAACTGATTTTACTTGCTGACTTGAACTTCAATCACTGCACAAATTAAAAACCCTGTGTGTACTATGATTTTTATAAAGGAAACCTAGTTCTGAAAATACTAGGCAAATATTGAAAAACTGAAGCACTGAGACAAAAAAGTGTTCTTCAAGATTTAATAAACAAGTTTAGATACTCACCGCTGTGATAATGGAACACAGTAAGATACTACAATTTTGGTGTGAAGTCTTTGTAAGAAGAGATTTTGTACTACAATCCATTTGTTTAATTGGTACTTGCATCTGTTCACTACATCTTTTTATTACTATTTTATGTGTTGCAATAGTTTTGTACAAAGTCAATAGTCATGAACAAATAAGTGTGCATATCTAAAAGAACTAAAAAACTATGCATTGGTAATGTCATTTGCTATCAATAATTTAGATATCAGAAGTAATATGTAACCTGAGTTGAAACTGACCCCCTTATTTATCTCATAATCCTCTCTGTCTCTGTCTGTCTGTCTCTCTCTCTCTCTCTCTGTGTCTCTCTCTCTCTCTCTCATTCTTGCTCAGTCCCTCTCACACACTGCATTTATATTACTAAAGACTCATACACATACCTGTTAGTTTGTTTCTGCCATCTGAAAAAAAATAATCAAGCACAAGCCACAAAAATATGCCTTGGCAAGATCCTAGAAAACTGCTACATCACACCTGGGATTCTCAGTCCATCATTCCAAACATAATCTGTTTAACCTTGCAAAATGGATGGACTGGATTCATATGTAGTTGTAAACACAGAATTAGTGAATGAATTTATGCAATGAATAGTAGGAGCAAAGGAAGGTTAGGTATAAGTTACTTGGGTTAAGATTCTGTCAATAAAAAGGTAACAGAATTGGTTGTATTGATTTCTTCATGCAACTGATTTGTTCAATAGCAGCATAGTATAATCCAAGCAAGCTTTATATACACTGTTGTCTTGTGCCAATTTACTCTCATAGACTATTTATTGTGTTAGTATAACATCACACTCTCAATACAAAGTACAAATAAAAACATCACACCAAGTTTCAAATTAATAATGACTGATTTATAAACTATGGAACCCATCAATTAAATTTGCATTATAAAAATTATTCACTTAAATTTACCTAGATATATCTTATGAAAACAACTATAAAATATTTCGTTGTATTACTTTTCACAGCAAATTTTATAGTAAATTTTTAAACTAAAAATTACAACAAAATCAACAAATTACTTGTAAATTACCCATAAACTAAAAGTTAATCCTTGTCAACTAGAAATAATAGCATTGTCAGAAACTAAATAAAGCACCAAGTGCTTTTNTAGTATAACATCACACTCTCAATACAAGGTACAAATAAAAACATCACACTCTCAACACAAAGTACAAATAAAAACATCACACCAAGTTTCAAATTAATAATGACTGATTTATAAACTATGGAACCCATCAATTAAATTTGCATTATAAAAATTATTCACTTAAATTTACCCACATATCTTATGAAAACAACTATAAAATATTTCGTTGTATTACTTTTCACAGCAAATTTTATAGTAAATTTTTAAACTAAAAATTACAACAAAATCAACAAATTACTTGTAAATTACCCATAAACTAAAAGTTAATCCTTGTCAACTAGAAATAATAGCATTGTCAGAAACTAAATAAAGCACCAAGTGCTTTTAATTTCTACAAACAACTGATAAAAATCAGTAGTGTATAAAACTAAGACCTAATGAACCAATGATTTCACTTTTAGTACAACAGCATCAGTACTGTTTCATTTTTTGGGATTTTTCACTACTTTCACCTTAATAAAGGCTGGTAGCCATTTCAGTACAGGGACTATTTTATTATTTACTTAAATCTGCAGAAGAAGAAAGGTCTGGTAACACTAGATGAGAAGATAATAGAAAAGAAGTCTTAAGATCATAAAGCAAATAAAAAAGGAACAGTTTTGATGTAACTTTAGTATTAAGAATGTTAAAGGAGAATTGGGACTTACTGATGGTGAGAACACCTAACATGAACATAACAATATAAAAGATTTTGAAATAAAGAGTTTTCTTGGATAATGCAGGTTTGATGTTAAAAGACCAATTAATCAGGCCTCAGTCACAAATAGATAAAGTGAGTGTGAAATCTGCCTTAACAAAGAAAGGCAAGATCCTGGGCTATGTTGTTGGCCTCAAGATAAGCAGGATTGGAAATTATGACTAATCCCTTCAATTAGATATCAAAAGAAAATAGATTACCGGCTAGATGGGACAAAAGTGTCACTGTGAATTGCTTTAAGCTAAGAAAGTAAAGCAGCACAGAGAAGGAAATATAGTGGGCTGAAACAGCTGGGATACATCATGAAAAGATTTAACAAGAAATTATTGAACAAGAAATCAGGAAAGTGATAGAAATAAAAAAAATCAGTTTGGATTCATTAATGGAAGAAGGACTATAGATGCTGTTTTTATTACAAGATGGTTACTGGTAAAAAACCTTGGAAAAAAGAAAAACCCTTATTTTGCCTTTGTAGATAAAGAAAACAACTTGCAACAGAGTTTCTGGGGGCATTGTGAGGTGGCCTATAAATGGTTAATTGAAGCAGTCAGGGATATTTATGAATTCTACAAGAGTACAGTTTCAGTTAACACCACTATTGGTAACAAGTTAACAATATGAGTCAAGCCACTTACTGTTTACCTTGGTCCTTAAAAAATTGTTTTGAACTTTCAAGTTGCCTTTCATGGGAAATCCTCTATGCAAATGAACTAGAAATAATTTCTGAGAGTCTGAAAGAGCATGAAGAGTGGAGGGTAAAGTTTGTGAGACAAAATAGGAAAAACTAAGATAGTAAAATGTGGCACAAATGAAGGAACTGTTTTGCACTTGCAAAGTATGTGTGTGGTGTGTATAAAAATAGGAGTAGATAAAAACTCAATATAATGTGGTTGTTGTCAACATTTGGCAGGCCTACACAAAAAAATTAGTGGTTTGTAAGAAAGACTCATAGTACATCAAATTTTAAATGCTATAGCCACCAGGAAATGAAAATGAAATACACAAGATCAAACTTGGCATTGCAGATTATAAAAGAGTGAATAAGTTCTGCTATCTCGAAGATATGCTAAGTGCTGCTGCAACACTTTCAAATCATTGTTTTTTAACTTAAGTCATAGCCACATTTGTAAACAGACTAGCACTGTGCCTTATCTTTTCTCCCACTGCACTAGAATACAAGACTTCATTCATGTAGAAATTAATAACATCCCTTTCTTTGGGCACTCACTTGAAATAAATTTAAGGATTTTTCATTCAACAAAATACTTTACAATTTCTACTGAGGGGTTTTAATGAATGAGAATTTTTAACAAAATTATTTTTTGGGGAAAAAAAGGTTTGGCTAAAATCACAAAATAAATTTTTTATGCAAGAAGAGAATACTTGATACCCAAGAAACTCAGTAGGAAATTTGTAAAGTTGTTTTGAAAGGGAAAATAATGAAGAAACTTCAAGCACCACATAGTATAAAAACAGTAAAAATTGAAGTATTAGAGCCAAACCTTGGTTTCTTAAAAAGGGAAATACCTAAAAAAATGATCACTGTAATACAGATAAATTGTAGTATCAATTTACCATGGTGAAATTAAATTACTACGAACAGCACAGAGAATGTCCAAGAAATTGTATGGCCCAACTATAGTTTTGTTTTCAGTGCTTGCTGTTGTGTGGTGTCCGTAATAATTCAGTTTTACTGTTACAATTTCACACCATATATTCCAACATAATTTACTATATAACCTAATTTATATTTTAACATGTATGAACCCTACCATATGTCCAAGTGGAACTGAAAATCAACTTCTAGTTAATTCAATTTTAACCCTGTGAGTTTGCCAAACTGCATTAAGGCTCGAATTTAACCCCACATCTTGCTTCTAATAAAACATCCGGAACCTCCAGCGCACAACATTGCAATCCGGCTGTGGGCATTGGAAGTGGACATGCTCTTTCCCATCTGTTTCTGTCAATGTCATAAACTTCCACATCAGAACATTCATTGGCGTCTACGAAATCATCATCATCTATATCAGAACTAACACTACTAGTCAAGCCTCCAACAATATACATTTTATTATCCAGTACTGATATACCTGCAAACGATCTTGGCACATGTAGGTCAGCAATAGCACGCCATTCATCAGTAACTATATCAAATACCTCGCCTGAGCAGTAAAATGACCAGACAGCAAACTCGCCACCAACAACATAAATCTTATCGCCAAGAACTGTTCCGCTTGCAAACGCCCTTGAACATATCATGGGAAAGATCTTTGCCCATTCTTTTGTATAGGGGTCATATCGCTCAACACTAGCAAGGGCTAAACCTTTAGGGCCATAACCACCTATAGCATAAAGGTGCTTATGGCCAACAACACAAGGTCCTCGTCTAGGAACCTTTAGTTTTGTAACCTCAACCCATCGGTTTGCTTGTTCATCATATTTACGTACTGAATCTGAACAGGAATCCCCACTTCCACCACCAACGCTGTATACTTCACCGTTAATAATTCCCACGCCATGACCAATAAGCGGTTCTTGTGCTGAGGCAATTTCTGTCCAACGATCAAGAGCAAAGTTGTAATATTCAGTACTGGACAAAGGCAAGTTCTCGTCTTTACCTCCAATAGCATGGAATTTTCCGTTTAGTAATACAGAGCCAAAGTTATCCCTTGCATGTATCATAGGTGCTAAGGGGTACCAGAAATCCTGCGATGGGATATAACAAAGTGTTTCTCTGGTACTGAAACGCTCCTGAGTACCTCCACAAGCAATAATAATGCTAGTCCTTTCTTGTGACTTTCGGCATTTAAACCTTGTCCCTGTGTAACATGGGCGTCTGTCTTGCAATGCTTGATAGCTTTTCGCTTCAATGACCATAGAACGTATCCTTGGGTCACTCATAACTAACTCATCACATTCGATTTTATCTGCCAGGTAATACTTCGATATAAGTGGAAGTCGCACATGCTTTAGCATTTGATAAAGCTTTTGCGATCGATTTTCAATATTGAATTTAACCCATCTAATAACTGCTTCATATATATTCTCTTCATCAGTAACATTAACATCATCGTCATCAATTATTCGAGTGACTTGTTCTAAAGATAGGTGTAAGAATTCTTCATATTTTGACACATCAACAAAATACTTAAACACGTATTTATCGGCACTTTCTCGAAGAGTTCGGCATCCAAACTCATCTGCAAGAGCAGATATTGACAAACAATTTGATGGACTAAGACGCTTTTCAAAGAAGCGACATGCAATTTCCTTGAGGTTTTCCATCCTGAGAAAATTTGACGCTGATACAAGATTCCTCACATTTTCTTGATGAACTCCAACTTCTCCCGTGTACATAAACTGTAACAGATCCTCCATTACGCTAACATTTATATCCGAGCTTGGTAAGTCAACTTTTACACCGAGTGCATCTTGATAGGTTTTGTCAGCAAACATTTCTTCGAAGTATGGGCTTGCCGCTCCCAGAACATTTCTATGGGCGAGGAAATCTCTTTCTCCAACTTTAATAACAATATCGCACATAAACCTTTTCTTCCTAAAGTCATTAAGTGTATGTGCAAGAAAATTGCCATAATTCTCTTGCGAATGCCTTTCCCCAATGCCAACACCAAATAAAGCCGCCATCTTGCTGGGGGTGATAGGAAATTTGGGATTTTATCAACACAACGCCTAAGACACACCGGAACACGTGATAAATAGGGGCTTTCCCATAGTGTAAATCATCTGCAAGTGGGATTTCCCCACCTAAATCTTTTTTTGTGCTTCACAACGCGGCACAGAGCCACCTGTGTGGGTCAATGAAGAAAAGTAGAAAAAGGGTTATGCTAAGAGATAAAAGTTGACCTTTAACTTAAAAACATTCAATTAATATGCTGGGAGCAAACAATTTGAGGTGAAAGAGTTCACAATCCAGCTGTCCGAGGAAAAATGAAATTTACATTTAAAGAAAGATTTATTACAAGAAGGGGCAAAAAACTGTATAAGGATGAAGATGATGAAAACAATTCACTGAAGAAAACAGAGCTGGTACCAGCGAGGAAAGCTGATTAGAGCACATTCCATGACCGAAACCCCAAGGACTTGAAATACCTGGTTAGCGTTTGGCAGAGTTGAGCCTTTCTCATAAGGAGGAACGCCTCTTCAGCCTCGGTTGGCAATTCTCCTGGTGGCTGGGTCTAAAAAAACTCGATGCAGTGCCTATTCATTACTCCTCTCTCATGAAGGCAATTTTTGGTAGACCAGGGCCCGAATCACCTTGGTGGCCAAACTTAATTTAGTGCTCCTTAAAGGCGGCACGGCAAAAGGAACACCGTAAAAGACGTATCTTAGAGTGATAAAGGAAGAAAAGTGGGAAAGGTCAAATTACATCGATAAATGTTCGTTATCTTTGAAACAAGAAATAACCTATACAAGGTACAAATACAGTAAAAACCTAATACAAAATATGTTCAAATAATATAACCTTGGCAACAAACTATGAACGTAAATCATTCTCAGTAAAAGCACCAAATTCATCTTGCCTGTTAGATCGTCTGTCTACCAAATCATTTGCGATGTCAATTAAGGACAGTTCATCAAGAATCTCCTTTATACGTATTTAAGATCGAAAGAGCATCGAACTGCTTTTGTGACATCGCTGAGCGAAGCCATGTTTGCAAAATTCGAGCCATGGAGAATGAGCGCTCGGTTGTTGCTGATGTTCCGCCACAGGTTAACACCAACCTAACGATCGTAAAAATATTACCAATTAGTTGTCGTTGATGTTCGGGTACCAATTGCAAGTTTCTCACGATGTCGTCGAAGTTGCAGGGCGACTAATGTTGAAAGATTGTTGAAAGCAAACCATGCTCTGATTTGATTGCAAGCGAATCGAAGTTACCAGCATACACTTCTGAAACTCGATTTAATTCATCTCCATAATTTTCCTTCGAAATGGCTTTAAGACGAAGTTGCTCCACGTTAGAAAAATTTTGATAGCCGGCCGATTGAACCTATCTTTGATGGCGTTGATAATTGCATCTAAAGCTTCGAAATAGATTTGTTTAAAGTAATCAGCAAGAGTATCTGGATGGAAACTTTCTTTACCACCTTTATAGCCTTCCACAAAGGTTAAAATATAATTATCCGGCCCTTTCCTTTTCCTTGGAAGTGATGGCTCTTCAAGTGAATCCATCTCGCTCGCAGCTTTTTTGACAACTTCGAAAAAAGAAAGGAAATTTTTTACATTCCTCATTCCCTGCATTGTTTTGATGGTTAGTTCAGCCAGATTGATTCCACTAAGTGCTGAATTGTTTTCCTTTTAAAGTGCCTTAGATAAATTTTCTGTCATACCATACAATCTTTGGCTTAAAGGTAGACCAAAATAAAAAGAGAATGATGTCATCTGGTTCTGGCATCCGATAATACGTGATTTTGTCTTCAAGTCTAATGTCTCTGTTAAACATTCACTCCATAACTGTTCGTAATTGTCAATTTCTTTTTGAATGCATGTAACACCCACTGTCCAGCGAGTAGAAGATAATTTATTTAATATTCCTGAACCAAAATCATTTTCTGGCAACTCGCATTCTATGTTCTCGACTATCTTTCCCAATAGTTTCTCCCGTGTTGAAGAATATTTGACGATGATAGAAATCTCTCCAGTTGTAGCCATCGTATCCCTGAGAATTCTACAATCATTTGTTAAATACTTTACGGCGAGACTCAATGAATGCCCCTGACAACCGCTTATTCAATAGATTTGACTCAAAGATTAGTGTGAGAAAATGGGGTCATTTGTCACTAATGACTGAAGCAATGCAGCGATACGGAAGTGTATGTACTTATGTTCGCTAGTGTGTGCAAGTATACAGGTAGTGTCTGTCGTTATGCGACAAGTGAATGGTCTGTCAATGTTTGTCCAAATGTGTGTATGTTCGATGTATGCAAGTATATGGATATGCGTCTGTCAGTGTTGTCTTGCTGGGCTTGGCTGTCAAACAATTTAAGTCTTGAGTATCATTGAAGTATTTCCAAATCTCTAATGTAGTCAGCTTCAGGGGCACATAACAGTTTTTCAAGAACGTTGATTTGGCCGTGATGAGTGGGATGTTTTCCCATACTAGTTTCCTAACAAAATGATGCCAAAAATTGGCTCATTTTCGACCTTTAAACCATCAAAACTTTACAAGTACTGAATGAAATTTAATGATCTACCCCGCGTTGGAATCACATGAATCAGCTCTTTTTATTGCAATGAAAATAAAGTTTCATAATAAAATTTCAAGATTTCAAGTCTCAAGATAAAGTAGTTTAGTTCACCGCGCGTGGTTGCGATGAACTAAAAGAAACTGAAAGAACTATTTATTTTTTGACCCATTGCCGTTTGTTTCGTCATCACCGTCAAATTTTATGTCGAGATGTATTTTTTGATTCAGACATAAGTCTTCTACTTGTGCCAAAAAAGGATTTTGTTCGATTGTTACTATATAATGATGAAACTTTTCTGATGAAGTAGATGGTGAAATTCTTTGGAACGTTAAAAAATTTATTGATTCAACTGGAAGGCTCTCCACGTTGACTTAGCTTCCTTGTTCTCCACACGTATTAGCTCCAACTACACTTTATTTGCTGAATTCCAATTATTTTGAGCATTCGTCTTTCATTTTTATGTTTTTATGTCTTCTATATATTGAAGACAATTGGAAGCGGATGGAAACCGTCCATCGGTGTATAGTCTTGTTCTCTGTTTTATATGTTTGTTGTTATTATATGGATATAAAAAAAGAAAATAAAGACCATTAAGCCCCATTTAAATTTTGACCTGAGAACCCTACCTAATCAAATCTTTTACATTAAAAAAGAGATTGAAACTCAGACTATCACCAAAAGCTACAAAGGCATCAGAAAAAAANTTAAGCCCCATTTAAATTTTGACCTGAGAACCCTACCTAATCAAATCTTTTACATTAAAAAAGAGATTGAAACTCAGACTATCACCAAAAGCTACAAAGGCATCAGAAAAAAATTAATAAAAATAAAACAATGTAGAAAGACTTAAAAATCCGTTAACTCACTTTGTGTCGTAATGCAGCCATGGATACTGCTCAGCACAATGATGGTGACAGGAACGTGTTCTAGTGCCTGCTTTCGTTTTTGTGAAAAAAAGTTTAAAGGCGGTCGAAATTGTTCATAACTTTCTTGCTGTTCAACGCTATTTTCTTCTTGTTCTACTTTGACCTGTTTTTTTGACGACGACGGCTCTTCACTTAGGCTGGATGTTATTTCATCTTCCACATTAGCTGTTTTTGTTTTCGGAAATTACTTTCTTCGTTTTGTCTTTTATTACTTTGTTTAAAAAATCTGTCACTCGCTTTGTACTCATTTTCTGTTACTGTTAATATTTTCTGTCATTCCGCGTGCTTCAACATCGAACTCCGAACCCACAGTGAAATGCAAAAACAAACTTTTCCAAAACAACAGCTAATATGCATGACGTTCCATTTAGAACGTTCTATTTAGAACGCCATACTATTATGCGAATTGAAAATGAACTGAACTCAACGGAATGAACTCATTATAAAGTAATATTCACAGAATGTCAATAGTGTAATGAAATCAATAAAAGATCAAATTGAAAATATTTGCTTGTATATTATCCTTTTAAAAACGGATTCAAACATTCATTACGATTAAAAAAAATTAACTAGTTAGAAAATATTGGGGGCCACGGCCCCTCGGTATCGCGGGCCCTTTAGACAGTGCCTGCTCTCACTTCGTTTAACACCACATCCATTACCACAGGGTTCAGTTAGTAGGCATGCTGATAGCCTGCATCAAGATGATAATTTCGGACGTGTATTTGTTTCATTTCATTTTTCTTATGACAATTACAATCAAACAAATCGTCTCCAGTATCCAGCAGACTTTCTGTCGTCAACAGGTGCAAACAATTTTCGGACCTTTGACTGACTTCATATTGGAGGGTCTTTGCTTAACAGGATCTTTTAGCTGTTGAAGTACAAAAACTTGAATCTAAAGATTAGTCTTTCATGCCCTTTATATTGTCTCTTTTTCAGAGCACCTATTACCAGTTTTTCTTTTAACGATCTCCTACTTCTGTCTCTTGTTCAGTTATTGAGACAGTGTCCCACTCAATTGATAAGCCTCCGGACAAGTATCACACTGGTAGCATACTTTTCTTTGATGACTTTAGAACTCTTCACATGATCAAGTTGAGTCATTCTAACAGGACTGGCAGCAAAGTTTGATGAATCCAGGGTTTCCATTACGACGGGTAAAAATGCTTAAGAAAGGGTGATTTCTGATGCTAAAACCTTGCTATGCTAAGCGAGTTCGGGAATTTAGTTTTACTCAAAGACTTGGAAGTACAGGTTCCTAGAAGATTTTCAATAGTTTATTGCATTTTGGAAAGTCGATTATCCCTCCACTCTTCGATGGTTTTCGGTTTCCCCATTATATAGGGAAAAAATCCGCTACTTCTTCTCTGAATGACCCTGAGGCTCCTTTACTGGAGTTCCCTTCGCAAATTGGCCAGGTTTTGGACTCTGTAATTATAAACTCACGATTGGATGCAAAGATTTATTCCCGGGCTTGATCAATCGAAACCTCTTGCTCTAGATTCGATTCCTGTAGTTGTCTTGAAAGAGTTTGCTTTCTTGCTGTCCAAACTTTTCAATAATTGTCCATCGAAGTTTTATTTCGCCTTGGTTATTCCTGTCTTTAGGAATGCAGATGGTCAATCTGATCGTGGCAAATCTCAGCCTGTATTACCTTTTTCGACATTATTAAGGTCTTTGAAGGTCTTATCATTAATGGACTAGTGGAATTCTTGCAGCAAATAGGTGTTTTGGCTGAAGTTTAATACGAGTTTTGAGGAGCTCACCCCACTGCTGGACATTTGCCTTTAACCAACAAAAGGGTCCATAATTTTATGGATTCATCTGCTAAATGACGAGCTATAGCGCTTGATATTTTCAAGGTATTTGATAAGGTGTGACACTTGGCTTGCTTCACAAACTTTCTAATTGTGGTATTGGTAGAAAGATCTCTAGAATCCATTCGCCGTTTCTTTCGGATAGTAAAATGGGTATCATATTCTATGGAATTATATTTACAGAATATTCCATTAACGCTTGCGTTTTTAAGGTTCTATTATTGGTCCAACTTTTGCTTCAGTTCATCAACATCTTTGCTGATGACTCTACATTGCAATTTCAGCATTGGTGACAAACAAGCAGGAACGCAGGAACAAGTCAAAATTGCAGAACATTGTGAGTCTAATCTTCAGGGTAGTCGGAGAATAAAGAAGAAAGTGCCTGAGTTTTTTTCCAACGCGGCAAAAGCGAAAATGGCATCTTTAAACAGAAATCCGAATTCTTATTTCACTCTAATATCTATGAAATATCATTCTAATGTTAAGTCTGATAAGGTTGCTTCTCCTTTGAATGAGCGAGCATTCTCCTCGCCCACACCTTTCCACTCCATGTCTCTTCTAAATACATCCTAAATACATCTGAGCCTTTGCCTTTCTGCACAAATCACAACTTTTTCCTGTGTATTCGTCTCACTAGTGCTTCTAGAGCTGTCCAACTCTCTTTTTATCCACTACTACACTCCACTTGTTAAGCCTCCCTTGACTTCTATCAATTTGTAGGCATATTTTGCATTCACTGTCACTCCTATTCCATTTCTTCATTCTGCAGACCACCTGTACATGACTTTACGTCCATCACCAACGTGTTTGACCCCATTTTTCTTCCTTTCATTCCATTCGATTCAATGCCATTTTGTCTGAAGCTGAAAAGCGGGGTTATGTGATATTTCTTGGGAGCTAAGGTGCCACCCTTAACTCCACCACCTCCTAACTCCTTGTTGCTGCAGTTCACGACTGCTTATTGCGTATTCGCAGGTAGCCTCCATATCTGAAGGCCGTTCGGTGATCCTTCACCTGCTGACCCGGTTGGTAGCTGTAGCTCGCTCCAACATCCCACAGCTCGCTTCTGGTCTTTATACGTTTTCCTCTGTCTACCACTAGCCCGCTTTCCTTCAATTTAACCACGGAGGCAAGAGTCCTCTAGCTTCTGTTTTCTGATGTAATGGCCAAGAAATGTCAATTTAGCTGACCTGATCACTTTAAGTAATTCTCTTTCTTGCCCAACACCGTTTAGAACTTCGATGTTTGTTGCTTTGAAAAATCAACCTAGTATAGTCTATGCATGTCTGGTATTTTGAAGAGTCGAACTATCTCAATTGACACAAAGTTGAAGGTATTCAACTGCTACATCTTCTTTGTGTTGACATATGGATGTGAAAACTGGACAGTAAAAATAGAAATGAAAAATCGGATAAATGTTCCTGTGATGTAGTTTTTGGGAAGAATGTTGAGAGTTTCTTATACAGACCACGTAACCAAAAACAAAGTTTTGAGACGAGCAAGCTACAACATGAAGTTTCTAACAACTATCAGGAGAAGGCAGCTGTCCTTCCCAGGACATGTGACTAGAAAGGAAGGACTGGAGGACTTGGCTCTTACAGGCAGGATATCTGGAAGAAGAGGCAGAGAATATAGACGGCTAACTTTCATGAAAAGGTTATCAACTTGGACCGGTAAAAGTGGAATAGAGATACTGAGGATATCAAAGGACAAGTCTCTGTGGAGAAGCATGACCGCCGAAGTTCTGGAAGGACATGACACCTGGCGAGGCGGAGATCTTTGCAGTAACAGTGCCTTGTATCCAAAGCGAGGCTTGAATTTCACGTTGACACGAAATCAAAATGTCTGTTGCACGTTTAACCAGACGGGTTCATTCGTTTTCACACGGATTTGGTGTTGCTTCACAGAATTATGCCAGGGTATCCTTTCGTGACAAGTAACATTATGTTTTTTTAATTGCTATTTTATGATGATACATTGTTTAGGTGCATTCAAGAAAACAGCTTAGATACCGAGGCCAAGGTGTGCTTTGTCCTTTTGGAAGGTATCTTGATGGATTGTTTTAGTTTGAGTCATAATATTACTTTAAGCATCGCCAGAAAGAGCTTGAAAAGAGATTTTAATGATACCACGGTTATCCTGTATTGTACGGTGCTTTTCAAACCCAGAATTCAAAGCCAGGGTCTAGACCTAGCATAGCTGGCACCAGAATCCATACAGCAATTAACCTGTTTAAACATCGAATACATTTACCTGTTAAAACAACATCACATATTATAATTATATCATGTTTATTTAACATGGCAACAGCGACTGGCGCACATTCTTTCAAATAATTTGGGTATTTGCAGGACATTTAATTCTAAAAGTGGCGTTTTCTCCGTCGCGATAGGACTTGTTTGTAAATAGTTAAATCATTAGTTGTTCGAAGAAAAACATTGCAAAATTTATTTTAAAATGTTATACAGTGCCTATTTTACATATTGGATGGCTTTTAGTAACATATCACCCCATTCTGGTTGTGCCCCTACACTCTAAAATTTGGGTTTGAAAAACACCGAACAATACAGTTTAACCGATACCACACCAATTAAATATGATTGGTATTAAAAAATTTTTAAGATTTGGATTGCGAAATAAAACTTAAATTCTTGGAAAGCATTTTGCATACAAAATGCCTTGAGGTGTGTGGCCCAAAATAATCGCTTTTTGAATTGCAGAAAATTCTAACGAGTTAGATTGTGGAATACAGATTATGTAAATTGCTTTTGCCGAAAGACAACTTTTTTAAAAACATTTTCACAAAATATATTTTGGAAACTTAATTCTTGTGGGGCTTGTCAGTGGAAAGGGGCCTGCTCGAAAAGTAAAATTGATAATAATCCTTTGCTAGTTATAATAACTATTTTTATCAAAGCTACATAGTATTCTGAATGTAAGTTTGGTTCTGTTGCTTGGATAGCAAGTGGACAAAGGATGGAGGCAAACAAACGGACAATTTTCATAGGGGTCTTCGTATAACAGTGCTCTCAAGTGGGCCATTCAGTGCTGAATTATGTTAATATAGATTATGTATTTTTTTTGCCAGAGGTAAATCTTTTTTGAGATTGTTTCACAAAGTTTGTAAAAAGCAGTGCAGTTTGGATTTTCCTTGTGGAGTAAAGACTAAGTTGAAGTCACTTACTTGCGTCATTTTTGCATGGATTTCTGAACTTCTTTCCAGCAGACTTATTATTATATTTATTTTAATTATAGAAACGTATACCTATCATATTAGGTTTAAGGTTAGACTCGCTATATAAATAATTGTACAACTAGCTCCTGTATATTGAGTTTTTTCTGACATTGGGAGCTACTTACATACAGCAAGGGCTTCTTAAATAACAATTGAAATTAAAGTAGACCAAAATGTTTCTTATTTTGAAAGTTTGACTGTAAAAATATAGCATCATACAAAAGTTGTGGGGATTAAATGAATTTACAGCAACCATACAAAATGAAAGAAAAGTATTAAATGTTTCTATTAAGTTTGTCATGTAAAAATCTTTAGTCTTTTTAAACCAAAATTGCAGCACACTTTCTTGACAACCACCATGCCACCACAAAAATACAGGCACACAATGTTGTAACCTTAAAATTTGAAGCATGGCATCAAATTCATTGGTTGTGGTTACTAGAAGTATTGTGTATGTGTATTGTTGAAACTTCTTACAGCCAGTTGGCCTGGCTGGTATTCATGCAGGCAAATATCAAGTGAAACATTAGGTTTTTTAAATGATCTGATAAGAAATGTACCACTGATTACTCAGAAGAGCAGAAGGTCTTTAAGGCCACATGTACTAGCTGCAACCATTTTCTTTCTGTGCAACATTTTTACTTGATCCCTAACCATCATGTCTTATCTTTCCCCTTGTTTTCTTTACAGTAGTTTAGAATAATGTCATTAATAATCATTTTGATAATTTTTTTATTGTGTTAGATTGAAATTAGTTTAACCCACCAGTCTTTATTATCCATTAAAGGTATTGCCATTCTTGGATAAATAGTTGATTGGCTCCCAGGGCAACACAGTTTTATTTATGCTTTTATTTATTTTTTTTAATCATTTATTGTAAAAGTATTTTGCAGGCACCTCATATTGATAATGTAGATCTTCACATATGTATTATAATTAGCTTGTGAGTACACTGCAAAGCTTAATACATTAGCATTATATGTTATAAAACTGAAAATAATTATTGGGACTGGAATTTTCTTTTATTTTTCTTAGTATAAATACTTTATTTGCCTTAACTAAGAGAAAAGACTTGGGGTATCAGATCATTATCAACAGCCCTAAATGTAAGTACATGCATTTCATCAATCAATACTATATTGATGTTCTCTTTTCTTTCTTTTTTAAAATTATTATTAAATGATGATGATGAGAGAGAGTGAGTGAGAGAGAGAGAGAGAGAGAGAGAGAGAGAGAGAGAGAGAGAGAGAGAGAGAGAGAGAGAGAGAGAGAGAGAGAGAGAGAGCGAG
>RDPX01000109.1:1222167-1233174 GCA_003991215.1 Morbakka virulenta | reverse complement strand
TACTGTTCATCTCTTCTTTCAACATGACCAAACCATCATAGCCAATTTCCTGTAATTTCTTGGAGGTTTCTGCAATTCCCATTTTTTGTTTACACTAGTATAAATATCTGATAAATTTACTTTTTCCATATGGTACTCTTGTTCTCAACTGCATTGCCTTTATTTTTTTAGGATGTTGTAATTGTTAGTGCGGTGAGGACTCCAATTGGCTCATTCAGAAGTAAACTAGTATCTCTTTCAGGTCCACAACTTGGTGCAGTTGCAGTGAAACATGCCATTGAGAAAGCAGGTATGTATCCAGTTTGGTACTTTGGAAAATGCTTCAGCAAAGCATTTGCTTCATTTTATTGATTTGTGTCTTTTACCTATGTTAGTCACATTAATTAGTAATAATTCAAGCTGCTTGAAAATATTGATGATCATGATATCTTTAGAGTGAATCAGCACACCAACAGAATGAAAACAAACAAACAGTTATTACATATGATTAGTAATACTCAGAGCATTCCTCCATGGGTTTTTACTGTCATCCACACCCCAGATAGCATTAAGAGCTTGAAAACATTTTGTATAAGGGTTTTTCGGAGCTTAAGGAATTATTAACTGTTAAAACTAAATGCAACCACTTAAGTGGTAGAGATTATGACTAAGAAGCTGCTTTTAGTGGATTTATGGGACATGCTAAGTATAGAGATTTATGTAGATTTCATGTATCAGTTCACATAGTTTGTAATTGTTATGTTCCACATTGACATAAATCTAGTACATTGGAATGTATTGGAAAAAGTAGTCTATTAATGACTTGCTTAAACGTTACCTTGAAGGATGGCCTTAATTTAACATTGTAGACTCAATGTTACTGTTTTAACAACAGGGCACTTATTGACCTGTTCAATGTTCTTCTGTAATTATATACATCATGGAAATTGAATCTGAAACATGTTTTTTTACTGACTTATATTGAAATATATTAAAATCAGAAAAACAACATAGTTTTAGAAGTGGAATACGAGTGGAATTTTACTATGGACAAAATGTTGGATACACATGACCTGTTTTTTACATTTTAATCATTTAAGATGGATACACTCCTTAGAAGCAGCAAAATTGCAACCAAAACTCATGTAAGACGACTACTCCTCTATGTCTGTTCAACTCTGCTCTGTGGATGTGAGGGTCAGACTTTGTACAAATATTAGAAATAGAATACAGGCTGCTTAGAACAGGCACCAAAGAATGTTAAGAATAGCATGGGCAGAAAGAATTATGTAGAATGAAAGTAAATGGCAGGGGTAAAAGAAAACAACATTCAGTATTAAGAAAACAGCTACTTGGTTTTCTTGGTGTGTTATCAGAAAGGAAAATTTGGAGCTTCTCATCTTATTGGAAAAGACTGGTTGAAGAAGAACTAGGAACAAGAACAACATTTTAAAATTATCTGAAGAGGAATCAGTGCTGTCAGCTTATTACACAAAGGAAAGAACAGGAAAGAGTGCAAGACCATTATCACCAACATTTTAAAACAAAGCAAGAAGATGGATAGATTCCTCTTGCTTCTTCTTCATTTAACTTTAACTCTGCAACTTACCTCTAGGATCAAAGGCCTGGAGGGCAAGAATTTGAGTTGTTTTATTTGCAACTGAGGCTGATGTTAAAAATTGCTCACTTTCTTGTTGTCAGATAGTTTCAATATGCTTTGAAGTTATGCAGAACACAAGACTGACAAAAGTCTCAACTGTTTGATAAAGTAGAGAGGAGATGTATTTGAGACAAATGGATCAAAGCTACTGACTTGGTTAAAGTATTCATCAGTCTGGCTAGGATACTAGAATAAAAATTATTGGGAACTGAGTTTATTGGGTCAGGTTGTCAATGCATAACCCACATTAATTTTTACAAGAGAATTATTTTTGATGTGTATGAACAACTCAACTACAGTCTGTTGGTTATACTCCTGCAGAACCCAGGTCTCTTTGATGTTCTTCAGTGGATATTTAGAGGATCAAATGATCTTTTGACTGTAATCATGGAACATATCTATAGGTTTCTGAATAAGTTTGGTAATGGACTTGGTATGGTTCTGGATATATTCAAGGTGATTGATTATATCTGGTATGCTTGTTTGGTTAGTGGGGTGAAAATTCTAGGTTTTAGTATTTTCTCCAGATCTTTCTTGGATCTCTTATTCCCAATATATTGGTAAGTTTGTTTCTAGAAAGGCTGGTTCTTTTATCATGACAGAAAGTAACCAGAGGCATTTTGTATCACGTTATATTTACCATCTACCCATGCCCTCTCTGATTCCATAAAATTTAAAGACCATTTGAATCAAGGTAACATTGAAAAATTGAAAATAGGGTACAACATTTGTATTTGCCTTATGTTGATTATCAAACAGTAAACAACTAGTCCAAAGGGGTTAGACCAAATTTTTGCCCCAGGAGCATTTTGAATCACTATAATCCTACCATCCATCCACATAGACTGATGTTTTCATACCTGGATAAGTGGTCCCTTGTCTCTTCTTGATCTTCTTAATCAGGTTCAGAAATGTGCTTGTAACTTGATAGGTCAAACCTTGCTGGTTCTCTTCAACCTTTGTCTTACCAATTAAGTGGAGCTTGTCTTAATCTTTTCTGTAGGTTTTATAACAGGAGATGTTCTGGTGCGGCTGCCTCTTTGGTATCAGCTTAGCTTATTGCATCTTGTGTAACCCATTCTTACAAATCTTCATCCTTGTGGAGTTGTTCCCCCTCATTGTAATATATTTTTCTATGAATGTAGTTTTGCAACTCTTTTATTTCTGAGTGATTTCCTTTATCAGGTCACATGGATGTTTTGAATTCTAAGGTCAACTCTTGTTGCCTGGGCTAACTACTTTTCCCCCTGTCTTTCATTGAGAGTTTCTTACACTTAGTTCCTTATGCATTGCATGGTTCTTAAATCCACAAGGATTCAGGATAGCATTAATGAAATCTTTATTCCAATTTACACCTTTTCTCATCACCACCAGGAATTTTATACAGTGATCTGTTTTAAGAAGATTAAATTTAGTGTTTGGGAGGCCATATGTTCTTTATTTGTTTACCTAAGAGCTTTGTTACTGATTGTATTATGTCTTGAAATAAAGGCAGGGAATTTAAGAAGGTTTTATATGTTATTGCAGACTGATTAGGTATTTAGTTTCATAGTAATCTACTAAATGGACATAATTTGTACCCTGCTGCAGATGTGATTTTACTTAGATTTGTGGGGGGAAAATCTGTATAATTATTTCATACTGTTTTCTATTTAGGAATAGAATTTAAGGATGTGCAGGAAGTTTTTATGGGTAATGTCTGCGCAGCAGGTGCAGGACAGGCCCCAACCAGACAAGCAGCCATTTTTGCAGGTAAAAAGAAATTTAGTGTGTAATTATTAAATTCAGTATTTTTATGAAGACAGAGATGGTATGTACACGTATCTTCAGACATTTTGTATTGATGTTGCTTAGTTTTAATTTTGGATAAATGCCACACGTTACTCACAAAATTTGGAATTTTTGACTGTCCTATTTACCGTCGTCACAATCTCCGCAACGTCACTTTAGTTATTGTTTTGCTCATGTTTTGTTCCTGTTTTTATGTTCCTTGTTTTGTTTTTGATGTTTAGAATTTTACGTTTTCGTATACACGTGGAGACTAATTCTGGGTTGATCCAACCCGAGAATGTCGAAATCTCCAAAACTGATTTTTTATATATTTTTAAGTACTCACAATTATTGAATTCGTGAATATCCTATTTACGACAGTGACAATTTGCAACGTGCTAAAAGAAACACATTAATTACTTTGTTTCCACTAAAGGCATTTTGGAGTTATCCTTTTTTTATTCTACTGCTACAGGGTTGCCAACTTCAACACCTTGCACCACTATCAATAAAGTTTGTGCTTCAGGTATGAAATCTATCATTTTGGCATCTCAGGTAATAGCAACTGGCAGCCAAGATATTATGGTTGCAGGTGGAATGGAGAGTATGTCCAACGTCCCATTTTATGTCACACGAGATGCGCCAAAATATGGAGGGCATATGATGATAGTAGGTACTTTTATCTCCATTCATTGCTCTGTTAAAGTGTGTAAATTTACTTTTTTTCAAACAGTTTTATGTGTACTGGATAAGCAGTGTCGTAGTGGTGGTGTACTGGTGACGTATTCTTGAGGCATTGGTCACTGCAGATATAGAGCAACCAAAACCTTTTGAGCTTCATTACTCAAGCATCATAACGGTTAAAATCGTAAGGAAAGCCATTGCCTGGAACAAGGAATGGGGATCCGGCCAATACATTCCGTTCCAGTAAAAGTATTTTTAATATGTAAACAAATACAAGAGATTGCAGATATGGTGACGAATATATGCGGAGGCGTTAAACAGTGATGAATCGCAGTACATAGTACACAATGTATACAGATATATTAATGGAGGCCCACGTACACTGTTATTTTGACGGTCTTGTACAGTGGACTTATTTGATGATGTCACCAAAGAATCCAATATTAGGGATTCTGCTTCAACATTACTCAGCTCACATTCATTATATTGTTCTTGTTATCAGAAGTTTTATTATCATTACTAATCGTTCTGTTTGAGTTCAAATGGCGCTGGGATTTTTGTCGTATAGCATTACACGTCACAACACCAAGATGAACTCTGGAACCACAGTCACCTCCGTGAGGTTTTCCTTGCAAACCTTTAGAAATTTGCTATTCATTATTATTGTTATTGTTGTTATTACCACTATCTTCTAGTATTTTATTTATGATACTTGTGATTGCTAAAGCTGTTTCAATATTTTTGTTGTCGTCTTCAATGATTGCCATCCTTTCAAATCCAACTCCTTTTTGGGGGGTTGCTGATTGATACTTTCGTTTGCAAATCCCAGTTTGTCTTCGTCTTTCTAAAAGGAAGCACGCTACTGTTCGTCACTTTTGAACCTTGACAACCACTAACCCTGACAATAATGAATAATTGTCTATTTCAGTACATTTGATCTTGAAAATTTTTGTTATTGTAAGTTAGAAAAAACTGGACCATTTAAGAGAGGATACCAGTAATGTTGGAAGAAAAAAACTAGAAATATAGCAAGCACTATGATATGTATGGTTTATCAACTGTCAGGCTGAAATTGGCTTGTCAGAGTTAACATACGTACTTTGTAAGTATGTAAACACTTGCGTTGGGAGAAGATTTTAAGTGTACAAAGACCACCGTACCAGAAATTTTATATTTCACTTGCACATAATCAGCGTCTTTCCAGGACATGGTATGCCAGGCAGACATATATCTTTCAAATTTTATACTTTATTATTTTGTTTTCTGTGCGGTTCAATAAACAATTATATTAACGAAAGTGGCACTGGAAAACAAAAAACAAAAGCAATTAGTTGTTAATTCTTGAAAATAATTGACTTTATGGACTCAGTGAAAGCCATAGAAATAGGAGATTTATCATGGCATGAGTTGTGTGCTTTTCACTGAGCTACGTTTAGAGGGATTCACCTCCCATCGTCAGGTTATGGCGATGGAAGATGTACCTCCCAGCAATTAACAACTTGTAAAACTCTCTACTATTCTTTAAATTGAAATTAAGTGATTTAATTTGGTACTTTTCAATTCTTCCGATTGTATTATCTCGACTTTAAAAAACTAAGTAATACCCAAATAAGCACCCACCTTTCTCATATGTACCATCGGCCAGTTCATATGAGGAAGGATGGGTGCTTCCTTGGACCAAGCACATATTGGTATCAGGGCTTATAGGAGCTCATTTATGGTACTTTAAAAAGTCATTACCTTTTGTTACAGGGAGAAATATCTACATCTTTTTGTTTTCAATTTTTTTAGGATGGCATAGTTTTTGACGGACTTACTGATGTGTACAACAAAATCCACATGGTATGAGATAATCGAGTTGACATTTCTAGTCAAATTTATTATAGACACAGTTGTTTAGTTTTAGCAGATTTTTACAACTTACACTAGTATGAATATATATATATATATATATATATATATATCTTTCTCTCTTTCTATCTATATATCTTTCTCTCTCTTTCTCTCTCTCTCTCTCTCTCTCTCTCTCTCTCTCTCTCCCTCCCCTCTCCCTCCCCACTCTCTCCCCCCCCACTCTTCACTGAAGCTGTTGATTATTTCAGTTGTTTGTGTTTTTTGTGTCAAGTTAGCTGAATTTTGTAACTGGATCGATAATTTACTAAAAAACTAGAAATGAAGCTGAGGAATAAACACGGAGGTTTCTTAGTGAAAGAAAGTTTACGTCCTCACAAGTCTTATTCATGCAGCAAGAGATAGTCGCTAATGTTGGTCCTTTTACGGTGTCATGCACCTAATATTCTTTTTCGCATGTATGTCAGTGACTGATGTCAAATGGATCGGAAACCATTTTTAGCCGTGATCGCTCTTCCCCATCAGTAAATTCTTACAGACTGGTTTTTTTCGCCACTGTAAAGGGTAATTGCGGGGAAAACACAGCAGCAAAGTATGGCATTTCGCGGGAGGAACAGGACACTTACGCAATATCGTCATATAAGAGAAGCCAAGAAGCCTGGAAGGTATTTTTACAGTGAAATTTTTACAATACAAATATATAGGTATTTCATGAGTCTGCTAAAGTTTTTACAGTGTACTCGATATTTGCGTAGAGCTTTTGTAGGGGAGAAATGAAAAATATTTTTAAAAGGACACAATAGGAAGGTTCAGTCTGCATGTTTCCGCTTATCATATATATATTGCTTGCTCTTTTGTTGTATATTTAATGTTTTATATACTGTTACTAAGATAACGTTTCACCAAGATTGCACTTGCTGTCTGAAAATACATAACAAAACTGTATGGCTTCCCCAGAACTTGAAAACTTAACTTATTGTACAAGCGTTTGATACTGGATATGTAACCCATTTTGCGATAAGTATAAAAATGTTTTTGCTTTAGATGTCAAACAAGAGTATACCTTTCTGATAAATGTAAGGAAAGGTATACTTGCCTTCCACATTTTGGGCTTTAGCATTTTTCAAAATGATATCTATTTCCTTGGACCCGCTTCGTCATTCAATATCTGTAACTTTACGTTACAGATATTGAATATATCGGTTTTACTCATTTACATAAAACAACCAACCACTTGTATTTATTTATTAGGTATACTTTTCCTGCTCAATACTTATTTCTGCGTATAAGCTGTCAACGTGAAAAACCAACACCCATAATTAATGGTTCCAGTTCTGTGATTTAGGTATAAAACGTTTATAAGCTACAACTACTTAACTCTATACTACAGTATAATGGTAATGTTGAAAATAAAAAGGTACCGCGCTTCCCTATTGTATCACTCTCCTCCTGGGCTGCCACCACATTGACCTATATATGTGGTGAACAGATGTCCTTATTTATTTTCAGGTGTCTTATGTGCTCAGGGGTCGTCACAAAAAAAAATTGTTTTTCTCCAAGGTACACAGTTCTATGTGTCTTTCACCGAAAAATCGATTCTCCCATACCCCGTTCTGCCAAGCACCTCCCTACCCACTATAACAGAAAAGAGTCAAATGGGGAGTCCTGGTAGAAAATAACTTCGAATTTGAATGGTTTTACTCATTCTGGTGCACATCTTACCGCTGTATCACACCCTATATATATATATAGCCTGCATTAACTTGAATTGCATTTTGGTTACCCCGTTTTGTTGAAAAAGTTAAACTCGTGATGCTCAGTGATACACTTTTCGGTTTGGCGTGCCAGAGATTTTCGACTTTAATATCGCCAAGTTCCTGCAATTTATGCGCTCATTTTCTTTCCCCCTTGAGACTGGGAAAGCGTTGCATTTGTACATGTATGTTGGGATAGAGGTGGGAGAAAGATAATACCAATAAATAAAAGGAAAACGATAAAAAGTATGAAATTTAAAAAGTATGAATTTTTAAATATTTACCTCATTACTGAGCAGTGGTCATTGAAACTTAATCACACAATTAATTTATTTTTAACTTTGAATAAATGAAGTTTTATATAGTAAAATAAGGGGGAGTAAGACGCATCACCAGTCATTGTGTGAGACCATCTTTAATTTGAAATTATAATATTTCTTTGCTACCTTTTTGATGCAGTTAGTTATGTGATAAATACAATTATATGAACTAATGGATGTAGTATAGTGTATTAATACAGTTAGAACCTTTATTATTAATCAATATAATTTTTATATTTTGTATTAATAAAATTAAAAAAATAACTATGTTTCCTTACACAGAATCGTATTTTTGATAGTGAGATAGTTCCAGTTAGCATACCGCAGAAGAAAGGTAGGTTGACGTAGTTTAAAACAAGTAAAAAAAACACCGTATTATTGAACTGGAAAATGAATAATTAGCATTTCAATGTACAGAAAAACCACCTAACACTCAGTAGACTTTAACAATACAGATATCTTTTCTCTACTTCGTCTGTTTATCGGAGTTAGAATATGGTCAATGTAATAGTATGACTTGCTACTATAAAGATTGAAGCAAGTGGTATTTGGTCCAGTGTTGATTTGCGTCATTCGGAGGGATCCATAAAGTAAAACGCAGTGAAGGCGTAGCGTATGGTTGCCCACGAGACTAGATGGTTATAAGGTACTAGAGCATGTACAACTTCCACAGAGCCAAAATATCACAATAAATAACTTGAATAAAATGTCACAGAATTCCCGGATTGGCCGTATGAGTTAAATATTGTGATTTTTGGTTTCTATTTTTAGTTGTTAGGTCACCTGCATTGAGGATTTATGAAAAACCGTACAATGTTAAAAGGTCTTGTTTTAAAGGAGCTTAGGCTGTTGGCTGTCGGATTTCGAGTAGCCGTGGCTTAATGATTAGTGCAACTGCACAGTAACCAAGAGTTCCAGGTTCGATTCCTTGAGCTGGTGAGGAGAATTTGGAACTTTACAAAGAAAAAAGTCATTGGTTGGCGTCAGGAAGGGCACCCGGCCAATGAATTCCTCACTGCCAAATCAAAGTCCCTCTGAAGGGCACCGTCTGAGCCCCAATGGCTGGGGGGGGGATGACGTTAAAAAAAAATAAATTCAACAATGGTGGTAAAATGTAATGGCTTACAACTAGTATTTAATCGTTTTGTGTTTCATATAAGAGACACATGATTGGTGATTTGCATGGACCTGCAGATGGAAGGAGAGAAAGTCTACAAACAAAAAAAGGATACATTATTTCATTTTGGAATACTCCTTCTATAATATTTTCATTTGATTCGTAAAGAATATATGGAATTAAAGATGGACGGATTCTCAAGTTAAACAAATTTTGAGAAATCTGACAACTTGTTCAACAAAGTTGTAAAAGTTTAGATATCGTGCCTAAAATCAGATACAGACCCATGACCGTCTCTGGGGCTTCATGCTCTATGCAAGGCATTTGTTCCTTAACGGAAAACCTCCCTTTCATCTGTTTGGCTATTCTTCTTCGCAAAACACTTGTTCCTTGACGGAAAGCGTCGCTTTCATCTGTTTGACCATGCTTCTTCGCTTCCATTTAATCATGCTGCATTGCTGTCTGTTACATCAGGATTTTGTACCCCACCAACTTTCCTGTGGTTTAAACCATTAAGAGTGTTGTATAAGGCAGGCAAGAATAGACAAAACATCCAACCTATTTGTAACGGCATATCAACGGCAAAGGCAACCTGATTATCATTAACTTTGACGGGATTTGTACACATCACACGTGGTGCATTGTAAATGTTTACAAGTCATTTTCCCTTGTTAGATAAGTAATTTTTAAAGGTCGTTTTGCAGCGGTTCAATGTTTGAATTTTCTTTTCCGTGTTTTTTAAGCCATAAAGCCGGTGAAAATGTCTACTCCAACAATAGACACGCTGTCCATGCGTTTGTGGTAGTTACAACCCCGCTTAAACAATGGGGTTCAAAGGTTGCACTTTTTCTGGCGTTTAGAATGAAGTTCCCTAACAGCAAGGTCAGAAGCCACTTTAATTTCAAGGGCTACTTGTTATTGAGCTGTTTTTCGTAATTTTGCCTTCCTCGTTGAAATTAATTTCATTCCCATTCCAGTTCTGTCTCTGAAAACATGCAAGAACTAGACACTTTGCGACATTAAAGGGGAAAAAATAGGCGTAATACCTCCTACGTCTTGATGGTTTGAAGCAATAACCTCTGGGGGTGGTTAACCATAAGCCTACCACATGAAAATTTACCTGGTAAAGTGTCTGTAACCTGGAATTACTGGCCCTTATTTGTTTCTTCATTATAAGTGGCACAGATTAGTGTGTTTGGACATGTTTTGAAGATAAAAGGTAAAAATAAAAAGTATGAAAAATATATTTTGTGTATTTCCTAGGAGTCTTTGGAGGTGACGAGTGACTATTGGAAAGATAGATACCGAGTAAAACCTGAAATCGTACGATGATTAATTGGTTGGCACAAGGGAGGGCATATGGCTAAGAGTCTTTTAATACTTTACTAAATGCTGTTACGTAAACTGCATTAGTTCAAGCGATCCAAACTAATATTTCCTTATTTGAATAGATATAGTTTTGAACTACTAAGAAAACCACTGACTTAGAATTTCATATAAAAAATCTTTACTAAAGCAAAATAACTTTCTGTCAAATGTGAAACTTTTATTTAGATGTCTGATTTCTAATGAAATATTTATAGGTGTCTTCACCCTTATGTTTTAATGTAAGTTTGCCTTCTCCTTTCTGTCTGCCTGACTTTCTGTCTGTGTCTGCTCTTCTATCTCATAGCCTCTCTTTCATTCTCACGCTGTGTGTATGTCTCTTCCTCCCTTTCTCTCTTTTTTCCTCTCTCTTTCCCACTCTCCATCTCTCTCTCTCTCTCTCTCTCTCTCTCTCTCTCTCTCTCTCTCTCTCTCTCTCTCTCTCTCTCTCTCTCCTCTTCTCTCCCTCTTTCTTTTCCCCCTCTTTTTTTCTCATACACATATCTC
>RDPX01000109.1:1171113-1195001 GCA_003991215.1 Morbakka virulenta | reverse complement strand
GAATTATAAATCTCCAAACTACAGGAGCTTGATTGCTGATTTGCTGAAAAACTTTCATAAGCTTGGCTGCAATATGAGTATCAAAATGCATTTCCTGCACAGTCACTTAGTTGTCTTTCTGGAAAACCTTGGAGATGCTAGCGATGAGCAAGGTGAGAGATCCCACCAGGACATAAAAGAAATGGAGGAAAGATACCAAGGCCAATGGGATGTCCACATGATGGCAGACTACTGTTGGTCAATAAAGCGAGACTTTCCAAGTGTCAAACAGGCAAGACAAAGTCGAAAAAGAAGCTTCCTATCATAAAGTGACATTCTTTTCCCTATTTCTATATGCTTTATATACGCTAGCATGCATACAGCTTGTTTTTTAATATATTTGCATATACTTGTAGTTTAATAGTCTGAATTTCCTTAATTTTCACTGTTAAAGTCCATTTTCACATCTGAATATGGTTTCATAAAATGTATCAACAGCCAATAAATTATTGTTTCAGGACAGCTACAAGTAAATACAACCCTTTTGTGCATATCAATCGAATAAATCAAGGCTATATATTTGTTTGTTTGATTTATCTGAAGTATTAAAAATGGCATATTTTTTGCAAAATATGCACCATATAACTGCCATATAAAAAAACTGAGACCCGTTAGCGGAAAAATAATGACATTTTCGAAATCAGCATGTAAAGATTACCCAGGATCAGTTGTCAAATAATGATTTAAAAAATTTTGTTTCTCAGTGTTAATAAAAGTGAATGAAAGTTCAATTTAAAACAATTTTATTCGCATAAAAATTAAAAAAAACCAGGAATAACAGTTACAATCTACCGGTATAACCAACACAATTTCAAACAATATTTTTCATGAAATAAAATATTATATTGGCTATAATATTTCAAGTCTAGCTGCCTTTCTACGGTTAAGTAAAATGCATAAAATCTTTTTAAAATTAACAAAACTATACTGCTTATTATATACCTTCAGATTAGGAATTTTTCAAAACTTGAAAGACCCTGTTTTCAAAATTAATTGCTGAGAGGCAACTTCTTGATTATAAATTACATGTTTTTTTCCTGATACAAAATGTATATTATAGACAATATTTAAAACACATTAAAAATAGCTAGTACATATATAGGGGATTTAACAAAATGACTTTGTGTCACTCAAACAATGAAGATATATATATATATATATATATATATATATATATCATCTTCATCAACTACTTTAAGCTGTGTTTGCCCCGGCAACATGGCCAGAGAGTTATGTCTCAGCAGCTCTGTGCTGCACTGACGAGCCCACAAATGGTACTGTCTACAGATTGAGTATATATATATTCAGTATAACATATTACAACTTTACAAAAACTGCTAGCGTGAAGAATTGCAGAATGCAGAATGCAGAATGCAATTTTGAATATTTAGACTACAATTAAGAATGATTTTAGTTACTGAGTAGACTGGATAACAACTTTAAAAAGGTGCGTGAAAAAAAGAAGAACAAAATAAAAAGAAGTGCTCTGGTATCATGAAAAGTGACCTTAAAAACATCATTTTCAACACATCAATTTACCCCCCAGATATGCCCCAGAATGCAGGGTTTTGCGTCTAGGATTTCAAAATTTTCTCGGGGGTAAAGTTTCCCAGACACCCTTTAAGGCAGGCCTGTTCAATTCTTGAACAGACCTGCTCAAACAAAATGAGTGGAAAACCCTGCACCATGCATTGTCATCGTCTTTCTGGTCTTCCTATCAATCGTCTTTAATTCACTTTCTTTCCATCCAATGACCCCCGCTCCGTACCTGAAAATCACTACTACCCAAGTGTTAATCGCCGTGATCTTATTTTTTGCATTTAATTTGGATTTCAAAATTAATCTTAACCTTCTTTTATACTCTTTCGTTGTTTTACTCTTCATCTCATCTTCTCTAATTTTGTCGAGTTCGACTATTCCTAAGTAGGTATAGCCATCCTCCTCAACCTCTTTCATTATTTCCCCACTAGGGAGATCTATACCCTCACATCTACTTATTTTATCAACACTCCACATTTTTTGATTCCGAATTTCATGCCTATATCTTCGCTAAAAATGTAAAAAGTTTTCACTAGCAAATCAATTTGGCTCTCATCCTTACCATAGAGCTTTAAATCATCCATAAACAGAAGGTGATTTAAAGATACTTGTCTCCGATTCAATTCATACCGTGCGCTGACTTTTCTTAAAACTAAAGACATTGGGATCATACACATAACAAACAACAGTGGTGAAAGACTATCTCCCTGAAAGATACCTCTTTTCACCTTAACATCTCCTAACTCTGTTCCATTAGAAGTAAGAGAAAGCTTCCACTTTTCCATACTTTTTCTGAGAAAATTTCTAATATTATCCGCAATCCCAAACATTTCCAAGCACTCCTGTATCCAGCTATGCGGGACAAAGTCATAGGCCTTCCTATAATCTATCCACGCCATAGCTAGATTGGTATGTCTCTTCCTGCAGTCTCGTAAAATCGTTTTATCGATTAACAGCTGGTCCTTAGTTCCACGGCTTTTACGCTTGCAACCCTTCTGTTCTTCAGGTAACAATCTTTCCCTTTCTAGATAGTTGTACATTTCGTCCGAAATCACTCTTGTTAACAGCTTGTACATAATTGGAAGGCAAGTTATTGGGCGATAATTATCAACAGCGTTTCCTTTAGAAATATCCTTTTGGCACAACACTGTGTGGCCATAAGTCATCCATTCAGGAATACACTGTTCTCCTAACAAGACGTCATTCAATTGTTTTGCGATACGATCATGTAGGATATCAAGATTTTTAATCCAGTATCCTTGTACTTTATCTTTCCCCGGGGCTTTCCAATTAGGCATTTTTCTGCATTGCTTTTTAACCATTGCTGTAGTTACTGTAATATTGTTTTGAGAGTGGTATTCACCATTCAACTCTTCCTTCATGGTACTCAACCATTCGGCTTCTTTATTATGTTCCTTCTCAATACTCCATATATCCCCCCAGAACTTCTTACTTACCTCAGCATCAGGTATGTCACCTGTTCTAATTCCACCGCCACTTAGTTCTGTATAAACTTTCTTTTGGTCAATGTTAAACAGTCTATTTTGGCGAAATTGTTTGATTCTCTGTTCGTACCGTTTGATCTTCGCACTTTTCGCAATTATCCTCTGCTTTAATTCTTCCATCACAGTTTTTATACCTTTCCTTTTCACTCTATACTTTTCCTCCAACTTCCTAAGTTTGTAGGTTTTCTTGATACCAATCTGTCCCTTCGACTCCCTGTCAAGTAAACTTAGGTCATGCTTTAATCTTTTGATATCATTTTCAATTCTTCTCTTCCACCTTGGCTCCTCCTTCTCTTTTTTCTCCAATTTCTTCAAGCCCAGTTTTTCCGCAACCCACACACTCACTGCTCTGATCAAATTATTCGTTTCTGTGATGTTCTTTGTGTTTACATATGAGATGGTCTCATTGACTTTATCAGTTAGCCTTTTGAGGTATTTCTTGTCAACTTTTTTGAACGATATTCCATCACAATCTTTTCCATCTAACAAAATCACTTTCAATTCATCTATAATTTGTTTCTGTTCTTGATCTATACCATCTTCCTCTACTTCTCCGATTTCGGCCCCTTTTACATGGGTGATTTGTTCCTTTTCGTCGTCATTCTCATTCTCCTGAACATTGGGTTCCCTTTCATCAATCTCATCATCTGTTCCCCCTTCATTTAATTGAGATTCTCTCTCAATTTCTCTCCTGATCATTTCCAGCTCAAGTTCTGACAACCATCCATTTATTCGTATAGCTCTTGCTTGGTTACACACGCGTTGCTCAGTTGATTCAAACAGTCCTATTTCTTTCCATTCATTAAACATTCTCTGTCTATACCTTCTTACAGGTTTACCATCTTCATTAGAAGGCTTACTTTTAATGAAGATGGTATGCAGTTTAATGTCAATACCCAGGACAAATTATTATTATTATTATTATTATTATTATTATTGCAAAAGTTTCTATTGCATTTATGATAGCACTAACATAAGCTTGTAAGTTGGATGGTTGATGCATACAAGTGAGCAAAGAGTATGCTATGATAGGTCCATGAATGTACAGACCTATTTGAAGGTGTAATTGTGCTGACCTGCATACCGGTAGTGCTTATGAGCTGACTTTACAGGTGTATGATGGGAAATACTGAAGTAAGTAAAGAAGTCCAATGAGCTCAGATTATTAAATGAGTACAAGACACAGTCATTGAAGTACCTAAATGGAACTTGTTGCATCATGGTAATATGTTTTGTAGAATGTTTCTTTTACCGTAGCCATAGGTAATGGGAAAATTACTTTTACTTATCTTTTTGAAAGAACCAATCATTGTAGTTGTAAGCATGAGGGTCCTTGGTTGATTCTTTTAATCGAGAAAGGTTTTGTTTCTTACAGAAGCAGGTGGTTGGCCTCTGGAAGGGCATTTTGGGAAAAAGTTCTTATTAATTTCATTGAGTTTATGAGTTTAAAGACTGTTTAAACCAAGTTAAAATAGTTATACAAAAAAAAACTCTGAAAAAACTATACAATGTTTATACTTGGCTTTAGTTGGTAGTCAAAAGAGTAATCAAGCAGTCACAGGGGATTAACCCAAGTTCTTTCCGCAAGAGGACTTTGTGTTTCTATAAACCTACAATACTACTTTGTAAGAGTACACGTGTCATGTCAAGGCAGGGTTTTCTTATCTCATCATGATGGGATGAGAAAATGGAGAAACTGCTTTGGAAGTTGATATGCCCATATACATCATTGATTAATGAAAACAATGAATTTTTAGAAAAAAAATTCTGCTTATGACATCCAGACACTGGTATACATGTCATGTATAATCTTGAATATATTCATGCATTGACTTTTTGATGCTGTCATACTCATGTTAAATCCTTAGCATATTAAGCCTTGAATCATACAGTTTTTGCCTCAAAGTTCTGACAATTTAAGTGATTATCGTTCACCAAGAGGGCATAGAAAATGTATACATAATATATATATGTATGTATATGTATTTATTATTTTAGTAAAAATGCAAGCCATTCAACATAAGAACACAAAACATACCTTCTTTAATCATATTTTTGGAAATGCATGGATAACATGTATCCATATTTTGCCATTAGTTTTCAAAATTTCCTATTTTGAAACCTGCAGGCCTATTGGAGGTATGTGGTGAGAAGTAATATTGGTTTAGCTTATATCAGTTAAGAAAGGGGATGCTTAATTTCAATTTCGCTACAGTCTATTTGAATGTGTAAAGTACACACCAACCTATTGCTGATTGGGCGTTTAATTATTTTTATTGAATTTTACTCTAACCAAGGAAAAGAACCACTTTACTACAGATTGTCTGGAATTTTGTCAATGAATGTTTCCTCTTTGTTTTTCCCCCCATGTATTTTTATTATTTTTATTTGTAACTTGATTGCCACCTGCAAGCGGATATTCAAAGGCATGCGTATCATTACTCTGCTACTTATAATAGAAAAATAAAATAACACAAGATGAAAAGTGTTTTTTTAGGGGTTTTTATATGACCTGATATAACATGTTTCTAAATAGCATTTCACTTTGTTATATATAGATTTTGCAGCTTGCAAGCAGAAAAAAGCAACCTAAAAAGCAAGGAAGTTATGTGCAGGAGAAATCAGAATCACCAGAAAGGTCAAATGATGATGTTGACCTTCTAGAAAAATCAAAGACGACTTTAGAAGCAAAAGCTAAACTATATGAGAATATAATGAAGGGTGAAGCTGAAGGTATTCTTGTTCAATTTTTTAAATATATGTTTACTGTTGTTTTACCCTTCACCTGATAAGATTTTTAAAATTATGATGTGTTTTGTTTCTTCATCTTTTTTTTGTTTGTTTCCTTTGAAAAAAATTGATATGTGTGCTTGTACTTCTTTTTGAAGATCCCGAAGATGAAAATGGAGAGTCAAAATACTTAGTAGAGTTTTATAAGAAACACCAGTTACAGGTTAGTGTAAAGAGGTGATACAATTTCAACTTTTATGTGCTTTATCTTTAACCAGCTAAGATTGTGGAAGACATGAAACTTTTAGTACTGTAAAGTTCGAGTTTTTCTTACTCATACATCTGATTATATGATAGCGCCTACATTTTAATGTGGTAGAGCACTGTTGCTGATGACATTTCATATTAATTTGTTAATATATATCTATATATTCCCATCGTATTATGTACATAGAAATATGAATTTTTTTTATTTCCTTTTCTTCTTTACCATGGAGAGTAATAGTAGTTTGGTACCAAGTAGCCTGTATCAATTAGTCAACATTATCAGAAATTGGTTTTGTATTATTTTGCCATAACTCAATGGCACAGTTTCAGTAGTCTTGTAATGAATAGGATTTGTCTTTTTTAGGGCGTGGAAAATAAGACCCTAACTTCGGAAAAGGAAGAGACTGAACAGTAAGTATAAGAACTGTTTCCAGTCATCATTGTTGAGTATTAAACCAAGGCAACAAAAGTACTGTGTTATGTCTTTTCAAAGTTGTAAAAGAATACGGTAAATTGTTTTTTTGTTATATTTAGAAAGAATGATAAAGCTTTGTCGTCGTGAATTGATCTTTTGGATCCCGCATAAATAAAGCAAGGTAGCGCAACCCATATATATAGTATTGGAGTGAAACACGCAGAAAACTTTAGCCAAAGATGGAACTGGTTGATTAAATGACAATAATGGGACAATCCATACATGAACAATCCACACCACAACACAAAGGACAACACCGCGAAAAACATAAGAATGAACTATCCGCAGAGAGAGAGAAAAATAATATAAATAGTAATAATAATAATAATAATAATAATAATAATAATAATAATAATAATAATAACATATTTATATAAGGCAAGTAGCTTATATATATAAGCTACTTGTCTTATATGTCACTATACGTGCTAATCATAGGTTGGTGAAATTTCGGTGTTTTTTATTTCAGTCTGCAAACTCTTTCCCAAGTGAATTTTGGAGAGATGAATTGACTGGTCAAGTGATAGATTGAGAGATTTTCATATTTGCACAAACCAAAAGTACATAAATTTCACCAGCCCAGCTTAAAGACTTCTTAGATTTCCGGGATCATAATTATCATTGTTATAAACACATTGAACTAAAAGATATAACCAGTCTACCATACTAGGTGTCTTTTAGTCTTTTAGCGACTTAGTTATTACCAAGCACATGTCAACAAATGAACTACAGAATGTATGCGACATAGACGTGGCATACATTCTGTAGTCCAAAAAATCAAAGCACACGTTAACCAATAAATAGAAGAAAAGAAAACAATGGAGTAGAATTGTTTCCACTTTCACACATTGTGGTCGACATCGTGATCAATAACACCACCATTGCAATTATCATAACCTTCACTTTATTATTACTTATTTTCATCATTAAACAAGTTATAAATGACGTCGTTATTTTTATCAAAATTGATAGAAGAGTTACTGTCATTGACGATATAATCGCAGTGCAATTTGTATCAATAACAGTGTTAGTGCTGAATACTATTCAGTTTATATTTTTGAAATTTTGAGATATTATTAATAGATTAATATGTATTCATAAAGACCTTCTACTGAATTTTTCGTAATTTCTTTAATAAACTGGGTAGATGATAAACGTTACCAGTTTTACAATTTTACTGAAGTACATAAGTCAGTATTGAGAGGAGCCATGGCGTAATGGTCAGTGCAACTGCACCGTAACCAAGAGGTTCCGGGTTCCATTTCCCAAGCGGGAGACTTTGGAAGTTCACAAAAAGAAAAAGCCATTGGCCATTGGTTGGCATCAGGAAGGGCATCCGGCCAAGAAATTCCTCAGTGCCAAATCCAAATTTCTTGTGAAGGGCACCGTTTGAGCCCCAGTTACTGGGGAAAATGACGTTAAAATTAAAAAAATGCCCATAAGTCAGCGTCGCAGGCATCTAGATGGGTTTTTCCCATGCACATATTATAATTTGCAAGTGCCTGGAAGTACTTCTGTTTAAGATTTCGAGCACCCATGATCAGACGTATTGATGGTACTTGAAACGTTTGGCTCTGTTTGGAGGTCGCACATGACCATCTCTTTAATTTTTGTATATGTAATTCAAAAATCTAAGATTTTGGCATCTGAAAGACATGGGACTAGAAGTGTTCGCTTTTAATTTGATGATGTTGGATATTGGTAGACAACAGTGTTTAGATGTAACTAAGTATTTTTGTACTGATATTCAGGTAAATGACTTTTTAATTTCATAATTGAGACGGGAACGCTGAAACTGTTCGAAGCAAAGTGCCCTCATGGAATGTGTTGTAATTTTTAATCGAAAACTGTTCTTTGGAATTTATTCTAAATATGGTGGTGATTGGAAACTGTTCTGTGGAAACTGTTTTACAACCGTGCAAGTGTGAAACTTTCACTTCTAGCCTTAGAACATTTTCCATAGAACAAATTCCAATTCATGCTTTTTGCTGTAGAACACTTTCATAGCCACAAAAATTGGTAAGATTTTAGAAAAAAATCATTAGAACACTTTCCATAGATCACTTTCCAATCCAGTACGGTTGTAGAACGTTTTCATTAGAACACTTTACACGTTGAACACTTTACGTAGAACTTTTTCGAGACTGAATTAAAACACTTCCTGTAGAACAATTTCAGTCTACCCACTGAGATTTTTTTCCTTTGAAAGCTACAGGCACAGACCAAGCATAAGCAAAGCCGAGCAAAAGAATGTTAATTCCTCAGTAGTAAGGAGCTTTTTATTACAATATAAGCAATCTCTACAATATATCCTTTATCCAAACGACATATTTGCTTTCTTAACAGGCACCTACTCTATAGAATCAAGCTCGAATCGATTGAAAGAAAAAGCAACACCCTGGGGCCATGTATTCCAGCTTTAGCTACCGCAACAAAAAGCTCCGAATGCTGCTTGAACTTTCGTCAGCCAATAGATAATACTTAAGAGAGATTTTTTTTCAGGTCTTTTCTTCTATCTACTCCACTGTTTTGGTAAATATATTTTCCTTTATGAATTATTCTGCCTCTAGACATCTAGATATATCCTAAGTATGATTTTTACCGTGCCTCTTATTCCACTGTAATTGATATTGATCCAGGATTTGGAAGTCAGTGTGTTTCTAACAGATAATTTTTATAGTGACTCGAAATTATTTATTGTCCATAGGTGTTTTTGTACATAACGAAACATACCCGTTTGTTAGAGGCAAAGAGTTTGAAACAAGTATTATTTCATAGATGTAATATCAAAGTATGACATCGAAAGTCCAGTTTGTTTAGATTGAATTTTTTTTCTGATAAGTACCGTAGGTTTTTTTGCTTGTATTTAAACAAAGGACTCCTACGTTGATGTCGGCTGATATGAGACGCGAACAACTTCGTCAGAAATGGGAGAAAGAACAGGAAGAGTTGTTGAAAAACCCAGACGCTGCTGTTCATTATTCAAATGTTCGATTTGATGGTACTTTAATTTTTTAGTATTTTCAAGTCAGTTTCGATCTCATTAACATTCTTTATACTCAGAACTCAGTTATCACGAAACAGGCTTGTTGACTCTTTTCTCCTTATTATTTATCACTCTCTGCGTTTATGTTTATGTGTTAAACATTGTACAACGAAACACGGAATTACAGACCATATATATGTGTGTGTATATATATAGGTAGATAAATAGATAAGGAGGAAAAAGAAGAAGAAGAAGGAGAGAGACAGAGAGAGCGAGAGAGAGAGGAGAGAGACAGACAGACAGACAGAGACACACAGAGAGAGAGAGACAGAGAGACAGAGAGAGACAGAGCGACAGAGAGAGAGACAGAGAGACAGAGACAGAGAGAGACAAAGAGAGAGACACACACACACAGAGAGAGAGAGACACACACACACACAGAGAGAGAGAAGAAAGAGAAAAAGAAAGAGAGACTGATGGGTTGGTTGATACTTATTGATTGATTGATGGATGGATTGGAGGTTGGACAGATGGATAGATAACTGGATGAATAAATAGATTAAAACTATTTAAGTAAAATGTACTGACCCTATATATTATGTAATTCTAATTGTAAAAGACATCTGCCCTCGCATTCTGTGAGTACACTTTTTTTTAATGGAGAGGGATAAATGCTGGGGTTGGATTAGTAGCGAGGCTGGAAATTTTTTTATATTTAGGGCTTTCCTAGAATACCGGAAGGGGACTTGAGATAATGAAACTGATGTATGGCTGGAGAACCGACTTCTCTGCTGAATTTAAGGGTAAGCTGTAGGCGGGAACTGTGGTAATTTTTTCATGTGGAAAGTTGCGTTTCTTTGGGATTCTCTTTGAAGCTTGCGAAATTATGTTTAGGGTGGCTCAAACATAATTTTGAAAGGCTTTCTTTAAACCGCATCTGGAGTTTACAGGTGTTTGACTTGAATTAGAAAAAACTGATTAAGGGCCGGAGCAAACACTGTAGTAGATAATGATTAAAACGATTGCTCGTCTAGCTACCAAATAATCTCGACCTGAACAATTAACCAAACGAATCTGAATTGTAGAACGGAATGGAAGAGACATCCATTTTACGCCCGGGTATGTATTCAGAATCTTTATCTTCGACCTATGGCTTCAATTAAAATTATATGGGGAATATGTAAAGCGTCGGACCCTTATATATATATATATATGTAGAAAATTAATATATAAAATTATATGGGAGATTAATTGCCGGAAAATACTAATAGCAAGTTAGGCTTTTGATGAATTTTTGTTCTGCTCATCTGGCAATGCTATTATTTCCTGATGTACACAATCTTTGCTTTTGTATTTTACTTCAATGTAAGATGTATTTTTACGTTGGGTCTAAAAATGCTTGATTTCGTGTATATTTCCTAATTGTTTGATCTTCTTTACAAAGAAATTCGAGAGCACGGTGTTGGCTTTTATCAGTTCTCCAAGGACCAACAAGAAAGACAAGAGCAACTAGAAAAACTCAAGGAATTAAGAGAAAAGGTAAATACTTTAAAATTTATTTTGCATAGGACTTTCAATGTCATCAAGGAGTTTTGTTTGGAATGAAGGGTGATCATAAGAAGGCTGTAGCTTATTTCTAACGTTTCCTCTTTTTTTGTTTTGTATATATGTGTGTGACTGTGTGCTTGTGTGTTTGGCTGCGGTGGGGGTGGGGATAGTTTGTTTGCCATTCCCTTGTCATTATTTTCCTTTCTTATAACCAACGTCAGAATACTGGTATATTTCTTGTGTTGGTACCACATATCCTCAGCTAAGTGCCCTGAGCGCTTATTCAGTCGTGGACCTAAATAGGGTTTGCTTAATGAAGATGGATTCTTATTCCAACATAATATTTATTTCCTTATCAGTCTAATAGTACTTTACGTTTTTTCATGCTTTTTGTCAGTAAACAATTAAGAGTAGAAACGAGGGCTCTCTTTTTTGACTCTGGAGCTAACATGGGCGTTTGACTGAAATGAGGCGCTTATTTGAGAAAGGGTGCTTCCTGCTAAAATATTTTTAAAAATGAAAGTTAATTCACTGCCAGCAGTTGCTTTCCGCTTTCTTTACATTTAATAATTACCCGAAATACCCGAAATTTTATTGACTTTAGTCGCATTTGTTGCCCCTTAGATTAGCACAAATTTTATTTCCTATCTTTTGGAACAATAGAGTTAGGGGTGGTTCCTCCCTCACACACTACTGGCACCAGGATATACGAGAAATACTTTGATGCCAACTAATAAAGCGAAGAAAACCCTTGTTTTTTTAATGCCAGTAAGAGATTTTTTAAAGGGGAGGGGGGAAATAATAAGGGAAATAATAAGGGTAATATGAAAATAGGACGCATAGGGCGATTCGCACGTGTTCTTGAACTTTGGAAGATTGTCGTTAGGAAAAATTGTTGTAGGGGCGATCGCCCTTCTACGCTTATTGACGTGGGCGATGTATCGCCCTCGTGACAAATTTTCATGAAAAGGCCTATTTAGACTGCTGAGATTTTGAGAAATTTTCATCGCAGCTTTTTCGTTTTGTGGCTGTGATGTTTTGCACCCCATGGACATTTTTGGTGTTTGTGGAGGCGTGTGCTTAAGCCTCATTTTACAAAAACTGGAATACAAAGAATATGTCAGATAACCTTTATATTTGGGATACATTTTATTCGGAGTGTGGGAAGTGCACTGTATGGGTTTTGTTCTTTAGCTAAAGCAACCATGAAGCTTGCTACCAGTTGTCAAATTATACACCTCTCCCGCGTCAAAATTAACTACTTTTGTATTTACTTCGTTGAATAAAAGTCCATTGTATGGATATAAAATATATCTGCAACACTTCCACTGATGCTAACATTTAACAGTCGAGTGGTCTGAGAAAAATGCTTTTTTTAAAGATTTAAATTAATTTGTTTTGTTACTTAAAAAACTATTGATAAATAAGATAAAGAAAAATGGTTGGTAATAATACCAGTAAAAAATCACAAAACCAGCATCATCTGCGTAACTAGCATCTCCATCCTCTTCATCATTACTATCATTAGTTTGACAAGTACCGCCATTAGGAGTATGTGATACTCAGACTTAATACTTCAATTGAAATTGTTAACTTTAAGTAGGGAATTGATTCAATATATTTTGGGACAGTCTTAATGTGGGTACTGCGATTTATTACTACTAATTCATTTCTCAATCAAATGCCATTTAACATAATTAGACCAACAAACCAATTTCTTTGAGATCTTCGTAATCATCGTAATTGTCATCTAATTACAATATATCCCTTAGGATTCTGCATGTTTTGAGTATATACACAAAGCCTTTAGCATTGTATCTTATTTTGAATTTGACCGTTAGTGATTTTTTATTATTTTCAAATTTCAACTATCGGTCACTCATGTTTATCATAGTGAAGTGTGAAAGGTGTTTGTTTTTCAAGTGAACCGTGTTATTTATTATCTGGGTATTTCTGGAGTCTTGTAAATAATGGATTTTATAGAAATTAGCAATGCATGAGGTCCTGGTTAGTTATCATTATTGTGTGATTGCTGTTGCAAGTATAGAAGCCATATAGGTCATCAAGTTTCGCTATATCCTCCATTTGTTTGTATTCCGTAGATTTCTTTAGAATATTGGAGTTTTCACGTGAAACATATTTGCATTTATACCCATTTGTGATCATTGGCATAAAAAAACTGTGCCAAAAAAACCAGTCGTTCTTAATTCTCTTCCTGTTGTATCTGAGGCTTGAACATTGCATTAAAATCGGGTGTTTCAATGATTTATGTTCAGGTTAATATCATCATTATCTTTCAGCAAAACAGCAAACATTAATATCAATGTATTCATACTTCACTGCATTGATACTGCATATTGTTTTTAACTCTTTTCTTCCCGAAATAGGATTCAGGGTTCAGAAAAATATTCCTTCTTGGGAAATGATTGTGTATGGGTGTGTTAACAAAATTATCAAAAAATATTGATAATTCTAGGCATTGTGAAATTCTATGCTGCCAAATGGCAACAGTGGTAATGAAAGAGTTAATTAGTTAAATGCCCAGATTTTCTCCTGCCGGATTAGCATAAATTTATTTTATGGAAGTAAGGTTTCCTGTAACAAAAGGCAGGGTTTACTCTTAAGATTATTTTAAGAGCCGGCTACTTTATTGCTACGACAAAGAGTTTTTTAGTTTGCTTTTAGTATTCATGTGCCCTAAAGGAAAGCACGAACGTTTGTTCCGATTTAGACTGAAGAACAAAGAAGGAAGCGAGAGGTTTTGAAGGAACGTAGGAAAGCCGCCTTAGATGCGCGTTTAGCGAAGGTGAGACAGCGGAAATACGGTGACAAATTTCCAAGTGGTTCGTTGTCAGGAACAGACGGCGCCGGAAATGAAGTACCACTAGAGGATAATGAGACAAACCCATCAAGTACATCAGAAGAGCCGTTATCCACAGCTGCCCAAAATCAGTTGGAACCTTCTGAGCAACTAGGGGATGACAAAATATGTCAGCATAAAAGACTAAAAAGAGGTCAGAAATCGTGTTTTTTTGTTTTTCCTTTTCAAGAGCTTTTCATTACATGGAGGTCTTCTTTGCAACATTTGACTTTTTGTATGAGAAGTGGATAAATATTCTGTATAGGTGACGAGAACGTTTTTATGAATAGATTTCTTTATACTTTTTTTGCTACTGGATCTTCTACTCAGCCAAATAACTTAAGTTGTCTAGAAGAGCCAAACCTGATCTCCTATAGTGCTAAATGTAGGCCCCACCAGCCAAGGTTGAGGGGAAATGGTTGTAAGAAAGTTAACTTAATATTATTATTGAATTTTGACTTTCTTTTGACTTTCTTATGTAAAATCTGGCTCCTAGAGATCACCCCGATAAATGTTGTAGCCAAGGTACTTACTTGTATGCTAAACCTTTATAATTATTATTAGTAGTAGTGGTAGTAGTACAATAATAATAATTATTATTGTTATTATTACTATTGTTATTTTGTTTAAGTCACAAGTGAGTGTGCCTAGTGAGTGTACATTTGAAACTGGGAGGGATTAGCTGACTGCAAAGAATTATAAGCAATACCTAGTTTATCCAGATTTATTAAATGGTATTGTCCGTTCCGTCTCCGAGGCCCTAAATTGTTAAAGGTATCGCTGTCAGCTCGTATCCTAAGTGTTGTTTCCTAAAGTCGAATAGTAGCTGTCTGTATTTCGTAAGTTTTCATTCTCTCAGTCTCAATGCCCCTACCATGATATCGTAAAGGACCAATACCAAATCTATTCCTGGGCAGTAAGTACTGTTTGCATCCCAGTAGTCCTGATCAGAACATCTAGGTTTAACAGACATTCTTGTAATGTACGTTCAAATTAAGTTTTACTGTACCACAAGGGGATTAGGAGTGATTGTGAATTCCCATTTCCGATAGTTGACTTAAGTTTGGGTAAGTTTTACCCGAACTTAAGTCAAGCCTGTTTAGAGTAATCCAGACCTTAAAAGTGTGGTGCTTTTTGAGCAGGCTTTCGTTTATGCTTGGTAAAGCCGTATTATGTGACCACGGATACTTTCACACCGCTCTTTAAGACTGAACTCTGCTGCTTGAGTTACCTATAGCCCCTACACCGCTTCAGAGAACCATATCTTTTTACTTTCCCATTCTTCTAGCATTAAAGCCGGTCACCTTGAACTCTTTGACTTTTTAACAATAAACTCAAGTCCCAAATCAAGTCCACTCTATCATTTCCGAGCGCTTACCCACATTGCCATCGGGTTTTATGTATAATAGCAACTCCTTTCCAAGTTGGTCTTACTTTTCGCTCGTCAGTACTAATATCTTGAGGACTCTGATGCCTTGTTTGAAATATTCGCTATTGGACGCCAACTTCTACTTAAAATTTCAACGGTTTTACTGTGTTTGTGACTTATTCTGTAACGTTTGCCTTTTATCAGCCCCCCTGCTTTTACTTGTCTTTTTTCCGTATCCTTGTTTCTACTTTCTGCTGTGGCATTGGCATTATTGATGCAATCTTTCATGGGAAAATGTTTGGTTTTGGCACTCATCTTTTTGCATGATATTTGTATAATTTTCTGTTACTTTCGTTTCTTAACTCTAGTATTTTGTAACTATTTTATTTCTTTCTCGTATATCTTGCTATATTCACTTATGAAGTGAAGAGTTTATGAAACTCATCTGTTGGTCCTAAGGCTTTCATAAGGGTGGAATGGCTTATTTGATTGACAGATGTCTAAAATGATGAGGAGTCATTTTTGAGCTTCTTGTATCTTGATATTTCCATGGATTTTGCTGATGTACTTCCCCGCCCCATCCTTGACCAGACCAAGAGCACCTGTTACTATTGGTATTCTTGTGGTGCTCATGCCCCACGTTCTCGCAAATTTGATTTCTACACCTCTATACTTTAAAAGTGTCTCAGTCACTTTACCAATGGGTGACAAGTTTTCTCTTTTTTGTCCTTTACTAATATCTCAATCTTATTAGCCTTGGTTTCTTTGTTGATTTGAATTGGCATGCCCCATTGTATAGTTGCTTTGTTGTTTTCTGTTGCTGTTGTTGGCTCATGTTATTATTATTATTACTATTTCAGTATTATTATTATTATTATTATTATTATTATTATTATTATCATAATAATAACTGTAATTATTATATTTTACTTTTGCTGATTTGATGTATTCTTTTGCAGAGATATTTGTCTTAGTTGGCAGTGTCATATCATACAAAAGGCGTTTTTTGTTTTGGGGGCATTCTCAATATTTCCAGACTGTTGGCTGTTATTATGCAGTCTGTCTGGAAGCCCCATAAGATGGTAGAATCCTTTTCCTCGACTACTGGTTTAGTATTTTATAAAAACCATTAACGGTCATGGAAGACCTTTTACTGTTGTTATTTTTATCATAATAATCCTTGTTATTATTCCTCTAAACTCTGGCTTATGTTTACAGTATTTCTCACAAACCCCAAGTTTGAATCCCACAACAACCTGTAGTCGACAAGACGGGGTATATTGTCATGCCATTTGTATTCTGTTGTGTCAGCTTTTTGTATTAACTTACTATATAGCTAACACTTTTACTGTTTGACTCACCTCTCCGTCGGTCTATCCATCTATCGATCCATCTTTCTATCTATTTCTCTATCTATCTATCTATCTATTTCTCTATCTATCTATCTATCTATTTCTCTATCTATCTATCTATCTATCTATCTATCTATCTATCNTATCATAATAATCCTTGTTATTATTCCTCTAAACTCTGGCTTATGTTTACAGTATTTCTCACAAACCCCAAGTTTGAATCCCACAACAACCTGTAGTCGACAAGACGGGGTATATTGTCATGCCATTTGTATTCTGTTGTGTCAGCTTTTTGTATTAACTTACTATATAGCTAACACTTTTACTGTTTGACTCACCTCTCCGTCGGTCTATCCATCTATCGATCCATCTTTCTATCTATTTCTCTATCTATCTATCTATCTATTTCTCTATCTATCTATCTATCTATTTCTCTATCTATCTATCTATCTATCTATCTATCTATCTATCTATCTATCTATCTATTTCTCTATCTATCTATCTATCCATCTATCTATCTATCTATCTATCTATCTATCTATCTATCCACCTGATATCGCTTTATCTGTCTATCAATCTATGTATCTCCACATCCATCTAAAATTCCTCTTCTCTCTCCCTCCCATACCCATATATAAATATATGCTTGATGATCTAAATATCGTGAAAGTATTAGTTCCAATTTTCGAATTCTTATTTTTTTGTTTTTCACTTATGGCATAAATATTTGCCAATGTCTATCAGATTCTGTACAGAAAAAGTAAGAACAGAAAACCATATTAAATGCAAGTAGTAAAGTGGTTGTGCGTCTCCTGTTTTGCACAGCTTATAAAGAGAGGATAAAGAGATTAGGATTGGACCTGTTTCCTGCGTTTTTACTTGCTTGTTTTAAGATTCTGAAAGGAAGGAGGACTGGGGCTTACTGTTTCAAGATAGATAAAACCCAAAGGCACATGTCAACTGCCGTATAACTCAATTCAGCGTGATCACACCTTTACATGATTATCAGTATATCTCTAGTGACTTTATAAATCATATCCTGTCACTATGTGTCATGGCATAAACTAGCAAAGGTTCTTTAGAAATGACTGGTAAGTTTTTTAGAAGGAGAGCTTCTTTTTATCATTCCCATGTAGACAATTTAAGAGATAATATGCGCTTTCCAAGGTACTGTATCTTGCTTTCCATGCCATTTATTAGAAGCATTCTAGCGGGCTTTTTCTAAACTATTTTCCATTACCGCTTTCAAGAGAGGAATTTTTTTTTATCAAGGGTTTGGGGTTTTGCCAAATTAATGCGAATTTACTTCATAGCAATTATATATAGGAAAATGGGACCGTCTGTTCATTTAACCGGTTATTATGGTAATAAACCTCTTAACTTAAGTCATAATATTTAATTGACATATTGTTTAAACTAACCATCATTAATTTATCCTCAGAAAAGGACAAGGAGTCTCTATGAACGATTTGTAATTGTACCAACAGTGTTCAACTGAATTTTTTGTTATTACAAGTCTGTGTGTAGCTTATGTGCTTAAGTTTATTTTCTGTTTAGATTACCTTGTTGGATCCGTTCCTTGGCTTGAAAACCAGCGGAAGGAGCGGAATCCTTTGTTTGCTCCGCCAACAGAATACATGCCAACAAAAAATAAAAAAGGAAAATCGCAAAGGAGTTTCATCGATAGAGATAATCGATTTGCAAAGCGTGACCATGATCCTCAACAAAATGTACTTTGCGGAGACAAAAACAAGATCATCAGAAATTCCCAATTTGAAAATGCAAGGACAATGTCTTCAAATGGTTCTCAAAATATCGATGAGTTTCTGTTATCGTGCCGGTATAATACTGAAAAGAACCCGAATAGCTAGCGCAGTACCTTTTTAACAAGATATCATCATTGGCTGGCTCTCTTCTTTGTTTTTGGGATTCCACTATTTATGAAAAGGATTCAGCCGAAATTCGGATCATACCAAAAAGAGCTGTTATTGATTGAATACAACCACAACTACAGCTCAAAATGTTTGGTTTCGCTGTAAGAAGCAATAAAGAATGGTAATTGTAATGATTTACGGGAGCTCACGGACACGGCTTTAACATTCGTGGAAAAAATATTTCAGACACGATTTAATAAGGTGCTTTTACATTTAAGGATGACAAGATTTTATTATGCTCGTTACACTTGCAATAAAATGATTTTATCCAACAGCTCAAGTTTTGCAAGTCGGTTGCCTTGTTTCATTTAGCGCGCAGCTTCCGTTGATCACACTATTTAAGCATACTTCTAACGCATTGCCGCCATCCAGTGGACACCTTTACTGAGTAGGGCCCCTAGCGAGTAGGTACCTTTTGTTCTACATTTGTCAATATGCGCGCCATTTCTCAGTTGTTACTCTTTGTACACCCCACCCAGATTAGTTTCCTATACCCTGCTCCAGTTTCAGTCATTTGTTGACAAAATCCATGAAAACTAAATGATTGTGTGATATGAATATTGTAGTAGTACTGAAGATAACGAAATGTAAGGTCTGCTTTAGAAGGGAAAAAAAATCTACAAAGATCTGAATTTACACCTGCATCTCAGAAGAGACAATTTCTTTTATGTACCCCCTCCCCCCAATTGTGTTAATATATACTTGTCTGTGCCTTATTCTTTTCACAATCAGTCGTTACTCCGTAACATATGGTGTCAAAATACTGTAAGTTCATTTTGTACTCAGGTCAAATAGACCTTTAAATTATTTCGGTCAACAAATAGGGCGATTGTTCGAATGTTGGATTTGATTTAATTAAACAACGCTACTGTTCCTTTGGCATATATAACTGCTATAGATTGCCATATTTGAAACATTTATGTTGAAAAGACGTTAATAGACTCCCTGCACTTACTTAATGTTATATATATATGTCACCTTGCATACGTAATTTGAATACGTAGATTTGAGTTCGAATACGTAAGGCTAATGAGACTTACTCAATAAACATTGTTTCAAGTACTGTCCATATCACAGTACTCGTGTATTTTTATCTGAAATTCGTAAGTGCAATAATATATTTCTCGGACTGAAAGTGAACTTTTAAGGTTCGCTAATATATCAATTGGAAATTTGATACCACAGATTTTCAAAACAAAGAGCCGCACATTGTCAGTATTTTTTATTGCCAAGGACTGCTTTCCGATTTTTGCCGAAGCCATTTTCTACTTCTTTGATTTCTTGAAATGATAACTTACCTAAATGTTTCATCATCGTATCTTGTCGCACCACTTTTCTTTCAATAGGAGAGCTGTCTCATTTGCTGTGTTTAGGTCAGTGTCTGAACAAATAGGCCCCAGTGAGCCTATTCTGTTATGTGGTCAATGTTTTGCCACCCCTCACCTCAGGAACATTCAGCATCATTTCTGAAACCCCATTCTGAAAGCTATCTTATATTTTACTTCCCCCCCCCCCCCCCTCCCGCACTCTCCTGCGCTCATCATTCAGTGACCCATTTCTTTCGGATGAGGGAAAATTGTTAGAACAGGTTCTGACTTGGGATAGAGAAGACTCCATTGGCTGTATGACAGTCACTCTATAGTTTTTCAATCTGTGTTTTGATGGGATTATATTTTATAACTCCGCTACTGTCCTGAATATCATCCGTGATTTTAGACGCACCATTATATTTTTAATGTAAATAGATTTAGTTGCTTTTTTTCACCTTTGTCTTTTCTTGCGTTACATACAGGCTCATTTGTAGTTGAGTGTTTGGTGGTTGTTTTTCTATTGTTATTTTTTATCTTCTTCTTTTGGTCAGATAACGTTGAGAAGATTGTTGTTCGTTAGACAATTATTCGATTGAAAAAAGATAGACTCAGCTAGCCTACTCAGTATGGTCTAGTGGTTAGGACTTTCGGATTTCACCCATGTATTTTACCGTATTTTACCCCTCCTTTTTGACCCCCATTTGTGAATTGAAAAGTTTATACCATACTAACACGCATAAAATTGCAAATAGTGCTATGGGTTTACGAGAGCTATACGCCATCTCTATACGATTCAGTAATGACACAGCTTTTGTGTGCTTTCATACATGTTTAGGAATTTTTTATCACCACTGAAATCCAGTGAATCTGAAAAACTAGCCTCGATATCTAGTTAGTCGCATATAAAACCTACTCTGGTCTGTTGTCTGGTGCCGTTGGCTTACAGGAGCTTTAAAAGCCCGAAGCTTCTTCCTGTTTATTTCTTATGGAAGCTGTTACTTTTGGCACACACTTTATCTACTGTAGCCCAGTTCTCAAGGATAAGGATGCAGAAGTTGCTTTCATCACTTCCTATGCGTTCGAATATTTAGGTATATTGAAAATTGTATCTTCAGCGTATTTAAATGTTGGGATGGAAATGGAATGGCTAAATCTTTTGCATAATTTGACGGTCCAGCCCCTCCCCCCCAGTAATTGTCACGTTATCACGCCCAAAATCATGAGCTCTCTCCCTTTTACCTTTTTACTTTCACTTTCAGAACCCTTACTACACCCTTTCAAGCTCTTGATAGATTGCCATAAGTATTTAAGGCACGCTACCTCATCCATCTGACGCGAAATCTTGACTTAAGAAACCGGGGGGGGGGGGGAGGTTTCCAGTAGGGCGAGTTATTTGCCTTAGTTAAAATGTTTACATCTTGTTTCCCTGCTTAAAAGTTCAACTCACTAGAATGTGGTTCAGCCTTTTAGCATCTGGGGACTGCTTTCATTGCATTAAGTATCTATTTTAAGAACGGTGGTATTCACCGTACTTTCTTCCCAGGAAGCCATTACTATATTCTGCCAGCATGGGTAAGATTCTAGCCCTTCTTTGCCCCAATTGTCTCACAAAGAGAGATTTAGAACGTAGTTATTATCTATAAAAGAACTAACGATTGTTTTTGTTTGAAGTGATTGTCAACGTGCCGTAAACAATTTCATTTGGAAGCTTTTACATCACCGTTTTCAAAATTCGCTTAATATCTGCGTTATGCTGCGTGTTAAAGGAAAGCACGGAGTAGTGGGTCTAGCAAGGAAGGCTCGCTCCCCAACAATCGTCAAGCCAAACTTTTCAATCCGGTGTAATAATATAGAGTTCAGGTAGTAATAGATTAAGCCTTGTTGGATTGTACCGTGATGTTCACCACTGAACTCGGAATTACATTTGTCATGCAAAGGTGATAGTTTTCCCTAGCATCGATTGGAAATTGGCACTTGATTCCAAAGCTAAGAGCACAGCTGTATTAAATGCTTACAAGAGTTAGTATGAAGACCTCTGTAAAGCAAAGCAATGCAATGTTCACTTTTGTTTTGTACTCTTATGGTGATACAAAGTTTCGTTCGTTTAGTGGTTAATAAATAAAGAAACCCAAAGTTCATATTTTCGTATGATCCATTTTAATTTCCTTTGTATTTACAGTTTGTTCTATCAGTTATTACGAAGTGTAGAGTAGATTGATAAAAGATAGGATTGGACCACTCGAATTGAAGGATTGGAAAGAGTTTGGATCCGTCGACTGTTTTGCTCAGATCAAATGTGTGCTCTTAACCTACATGATCGATTCTAGGATTTAAGAGACAGGCCAGTTCATATGACGTCTTTCTTGTTAGGGTACTGGGAGTCCGTCACTAAAAACGGAGATTTAGTTTTCAAGTGATGGGGGTCTGGGAAGCAATAACCTGTTTGCAGCAGGTACCACAAAGGAAAGACTCGGTTTGGAAAGAGTTCTACGTTAAGGGTCAGATTCCTGTACTTTTTGAACTCATGGGCAATAAAACCAAGTTTTGAAAAAGAGTCTGCAAGAATCTATCAGTTTTATGACATAAACTAAATATTTAACTTTTAAATAATAATTTTAAATAATTAAGTATTTTCTAGATAATCAGTAAATACTGCTGTTTTCAACCTTAACTTGCGTTGTATATAACAACGCTACCAGGGAACAAAGCCCTTCACAATGTGAGCACATCGGCCATCGCGTACATCGGTTCCGGCACTGAAAGTGGAATTGCGACATGCAAGATATTTCCTGAAAACTTTCTTTTTAGTTTTGGAAGCTGCATTTCGTTTAATTTTTTCTCGCTCTCTGGGAGATATTTTTTGGAATATTTCCCAGAAGTTTTGTGGTCACCATGGAAATTCCATTCCAATATTGGGTGAATGAGAAACAAATAAAATGCCATGGTCGATCAAATCGTAAATGCTTACTTCCTCTTTCATCTGAAAAACCGCTAATCCTTTCAGGAATTTTTCCTATTCTAAATTTGGTAGATCAATTTTAAACATATTTCGATATTTGTTTCACTAAAGGCATTAAAAGCCTGATTTTGATTACAGTCGGACAAAAACGTTCTTTTTAAGTGGGCCGCTTTAATATCACTGATTTATTCCTTTCTTCAAAAAACTAACCTGGACAACGGGGGTGTACCATTTCGGATTTAAAGACACGAAGGGTTTTTCTGAGTCTCGTGCTCAATGTTGAGTATATCTGCAGCTGAGGCCGGATTGATAAGAGTCCATAGTAAAAAATGAAACCACTTCAATTCTGAATTTTGTAGAATAGTAGGTAAAAGATTGATAATAGTTCATAAAGATAAGATGATTTTATATGTATCCATCAGAACATGTTGGCTATTTCAACGATATTTGTGTCTTCATTCAAAGGTCTTGATAAAACGAACTTCATCCATTTTAAAGCTCTATTTGTACCAAGGTTTTTAAACAAAGCTCATAATTTAACAGCCCCATCCCCTCTGTATCTGGAGGTCACTTGACCCATAGTTTACATCTTCAGTTTAAAAAAAATTATAGACTTTACTGAAGAACAAGATGTTAGTGTGAAAGTGTTGATTGCCTGTGAATGCTTGACCTTTGGTGAAGAGCCGAAAATCAAGAAGGAAAGAGAACAGCGTCTATTTTTTATGCTTCTGCTTGATTATGAATCATGTATCCAACTCAAGTAAAATTTTGGATTTAAGGTATTAAATTGGTGTGAGACATTTTCACAGCAAAGTAAACTTCTTCTTCTTCTTCTTCTTTCGGCGTTTCCCTTTTCCGCCGTGTCTCTCTCAGCTTTCCTGCGATGTCACATATCCCGATGGTGCCTCTGATCCTTTCATTTCTGATCATGTCCTTTCTTGTGACTCCAAGGGACCACCTTAGCATACGCATTTCTGCTGTTTGCATTTTCTTCTCAAGACTCTTGGTTAGAGGA